>CAKALG010046500.1:0-20131 GCA_916700815.1 Helicolenus hilgendorfi
GATAATATGCCCACTTACAATAAACACCCTTTTTGTCTCATTCTATTTACAGAGCTATTAAAGTGTTTATGTCTTGTTATGGAAAGGGGCTAACATTGATTTCAGTAGGCAGCAAAATAAAGGACAAATCATTTGGGACTGGTGACTTACAGCACTGTGGGCTATAGGAAGGTCACTCTTTGCCTTCCCTCTGGGCATCAGTCTTGAAAAACAGAGTGACGGCCCCAGAGAGGCTGATAAGTAAATACAGTTTTAATGGGCTGTGAATGGCTGGTGGTAATCTGCGCAGGCCGGCAGTGGGCAAGGCACAGAGGGCGACAGGGCATTCTGCAGCGGTTATTATTAATGCTATCATAGATCAGATAGGCCAGGGGAGGAGAATGAAAGGTGGTGATGAATTTGGGCCTCCTGTCTACCAACTGACTGGAGGACAAGGCACTGAGGCTGGCTAAGGTCGCAGATGAAGGATACCACCCAAAAGAAGACACAGGGGACGATTCATTATAGAGGACAGGATAGCATATACCCCAGGGACCTACCGAAGGTCACAAGGGGTGGCAATGGAAAAGTTCAAAAACACAGCCTGTAGTGTGTTTCTACTCACCCATATGGTATTCTTAATATCTGAGTATCCCACAAGGTGTAAACGTTATATACCAGAATCAGCTCATTAAAAGTGCATTATCAGTCATTAGGCCGCATAGATGTGGGTCAGTAGGGGCCTACTACGCCTACTATGTTTTAAAAGTGTAGTAAAAACAACATGTGAAACGGAATGAAATGTTATGTTTTGAACACAAACAAAACAGCTTATTTAGGTTTGGGCAACACAACTACAACTTCAATAGGTTTAGGGAACAAAACTACAACTTTTTTAGGTTAAGGGAACAAAACTACAACTTCTTTAGGTTTAGGGAACAAAACTACAAATTATTTTGGATAAAGGAACAAAACTACAAGTTCTTTAGGTTTAGGGAACAAAACTACAAATTATTTTAGATAAGGGAACAAAACTACAACTTCTTTAGGTTTTGGGAACAAAACTACAAATTATTTTAGTTTAGGGAACAAAACTACAACTTCTTTAGGTTTAGGCAACAAAACTACAAGTTATTTAGGTTTAGGCAAAAAAAACTACAACTTTTTTAGGTTTAGGCAACAAAACTACAACTTCTTTAGGTTTTGGGAACAAAACTACAAATTATTTTGGTTGAGGGAACAAAACTACAACTTCTTTAGGTTTGGGGAACAAAACTACAACTTCTTTAGGTTTAGGCAACAAAACTACAACTTCTTTAGGTTTGGGCAACAAAACTACAACTTCTTTAGGTTTAGGGAACAAAACTACAAATTATTTTTGTTTAGGGAACAAAACTACAACTTCTATAGGTTTAGGCAACAAAACTACTTGGTTAAGTTTAAAGAAAAGGATTGTGTTTTGGAACTACGTTTGAAAAGTGAAACTTTACGTTTGCGAACACAAAGAGAACTACAAGCTGTTGGTTTCACATGGGATGAAAACCCCAGACTCCTGGCTGACAGCCCTGTGTTTTGTGTCCCATTTACTGCCCGCGACCTCTACCCCATATGGAGTTTCACGATGTCTGTAATACAGCGCCTGACTTCCGCTTTTGCTCCTGTCATAATTACTACAGTCGCTAGATGTTGCTGTCAATTTCTTTTGTTCCTTCTTTTGGTGATCACCCATGTGAATCCATGATAAAATACTAGTGGGTTTAGCAGGCCCCTTCTGACCCACATATATGAGGCTTATCACCACTGATAACACCCATTAAAGGACCTGATAACAGTCCATCCGTCTGACCAGAAATTGTTTTTAGTATTCTTGACAGAAAATCTGAGCCCTGGCAGGAAACTAAACCACCAAACATTCCAAAGTAAAATCTGACGATCGTCGTCTCAAAGTTTGAAACGCGGTATGTTGTATGTGCGTGTGTCTGACATTTCAGTCTTCGGTCTATTTACAAGGTATGAAAGCTTCAGGATCTTTTTCCAAGACATCAAAGACTTGAGACCTTTCTCCAGACATCAAAGTCTCACGACCTGTCCTCGGAGAGGTCTGCGGTTCGAAACGTCACGCGTGTCAAGACACAGTTGCTTGTGTTTTTGCCATCCAGATATCTCTTTAAACATCGCCAACAAGTACTCTACCTGTTTTTACAACTCTGATTTTCCCCAAATCGAATGTGTCTTATCAGCTTTAGGAGGGAGATGGATGGTGTGTGAGTCAGCCAAGGAAATGGACTTACCATGTGCAGGACTGAGAGGGTTTCTGCTACTTTCTTTTTAATGACTTGCAGCTACAGACGATGTAACCCAAGCCACTCTGGCTCTGTCTGGTGCTCTCTCTGATTTCCAGCTGTTGAATGGGCCGCAGTGTAGTGTGGGCTTCAAGGGATTTGTTTGAGTGTCAGGCTATAGAGAAGGGCTACTTTTGGACAGCTACCAGCCTTTGTGTGAGTGATGTTCCAGCCCAACCATTACAGCTAGGGAAGTGACTGCTCTTAATGCTTTTTGCAGCTGTACAAGAGTGGATTAGTTTCTGCGATCAAATTGCACACATTTAGGAGGAAGCAAAATGCTTGGCTCCTTCAGAAGGGAAAAAGGAATTTGAAGTCAAATAGAAAGGATGCCTTAAAATGAGAACGCATGCAGTGGCTGTAACTATGATTTAGTGGTTAAAGGGATTTCAAACCCGCTCTTACCTTTGAGAACATCTTCACAACAACTAATTGGAGTAGTATCCACATACTCTTTCTGAGTAGCGTGCTGGGTGATTTCCTTTCTCGTTTTGACAGGCCTTTTTAGACATGACTGCTGAATGCAGAGTCAAAGTATAGTTTGTGAGGCCACAACTTGCTTTACTGATGTACTTCCGTTTAGCTTGACAGTCTTGATAAACTGACTGACAGCATGTGAGATGAGTTGTGAGTATGGCCTGCAAGATAAACGCATATAACTAAAATATATAAAATTGGTGCTCTTGCTGTTAGCAGTGTGCGGCGTACCTGTTGACAGAACATGCATTTATATCTCCACATGAAGTATTGGTTAGTATTTTTCGCCCTTGGTGTACGATTCATTTTTGATAAATAAACATGGCCTTCCTTTGTTAAATTACATTAATTACATCTGAAAACAGCATGAGCATCTTCTGCACAATCAAAGCCATGACAGCCTAATGTTGGGTCCTCGCCTTCCAGTGATCACAGCACGGCAGACAAGCAGAGCAATGAAACAAAACACTCATGAAAAGACTGATTAGACTGGTGGGTGACTCATCTGATATTTCCGTATTTAGCGTTCATGGATCTTTCTTTATCTTTCCTTCACAACACCATCTGGCCTGCAGAAAAAAAAGAATTACAAAAAAATCTGGCTCACGGTTTAATCAATCACCAGATTGCGGTAATAAAACCATATTTCATTTCATTTTTCTGGGCTGGAGTTATTTTAATTTTGAAGAATCCGTCGGTGTCAACGATTACGTTGTGGAGTCACAAATAATTATTTCAAACACGAGCATATCTATCTATATCACTCTATAAAGTCATGTGTAAAGCTTGCATCAGAGATGATATAGCCATAGAAAGACAGTTTGCTGATGGCAGTTAATTAGGGGCGATATGATAAAAATCTTCTATACCGATATAGGTAATTTCATATCTCAATAACAATATATATCACGATATAGCATGTTTTCTGGTAATTAGACAAATAAATAGTTTTTATGAAATAACCACATGTTAAAGCCTATTTTTGGAGGACACAGAGGCACGTGATTTTTTTTCAGATTACCTGTCTCATGCACTACGGTCAGGATATAGTGGCGTTTAGAGCGTTTTTGTCTTATTTTTTGCTCCATTTCTACCCACTGCTGCTTTAAGTACAATAAATATCAGACACTTTAAGCCTTTAGGACTCAACTAATATTCTAATAGGTGACTTTAACTTCTACTAAAGTCATTTCTGGTTAAATTTCTGTGCTTTTATTTAAGTGTGGCTTTCAGGTACTTCATCCATCTCTGGTAATCTTCAGGTAGTCCTGGCCACAGCGCTTGGTGGATCTTGTTGGGTCTTTAAACTATGGTGTACGGTCTGAGACCTGCTCTATATATAAAGCGTCTCGAGATAACTTCTGCTATGATTTGACGCTATATAAAGATAAATTGAATTGAATTGAATTGAATAGAAAGGTGCTATACACATATTCAAGATGCATGCTGAGATGGAACATAATATCCATCATGGCCCTGAATAGATATAAATACGTATGGAAAATAAAATGAATGAACAAAAGAGGTCAAAATGCACCTATAACTGAACACACTGTAGCCACTGATCCCTCTCAGGAGGACAAGACCTCATCAGTAACATGCTTCCATCAAATAGGTGATCTTCTCACTTTAATCACCTGTTAATAATTGGATCTTTATGGTTGCTCCACAGTGTTAAGTGTCCATCATTCTGTCCTCCACCTTCACACCTGAGCAGATCTGGTTCAGTTCGCTTCCCTCTCCACACGAGGGCACTAGTGCCCACAGAGTGGAGCAATCATGCAATCAATTGAAACATGTTCGATAACAACTTTTGAAGTATTTTTTTCTGTCCACAGAGGGCAACGGTGTCGGTGGGAGAGTATAGGACGTCTAGAGAGGAGGGAAGATAAATGACTTTTGGTGATAAGTGCATCCTATTTGAAGATGGGGGGGATGCCTTTTGGGTTGAAAGTGAACTCCAAAGTGTTTAATATAAATATGTAGGTGTATTCTCACCACTATACCTGTGAACAATGATGTGTTGTTGCAGGAGAGCCACACGCCCCCCTGATGTGTGTCAGTGCCAGTTATTGTCACCGCTCTGCTTTCTTCTCTCTCCTCTCTCTCGACGCGCATTGGACGGCTGACTGTGCGTAAGCTTCCACTGAAAACTGTCGCCTATATTATTGCCCTGTCTACATAAACATCGAAAGATTGAAGGCTTGAACGAGGACTTTCGCAGAATATTTGAAGCACTCGGTGCCAAATTAGAAAGTGGCAGCTGAACATTTTGGCTGAAGCTGTGCGCGCTCTGCTGCTGCTGCTGCTGGAGTTGCGCTCAGGACTTGCCTTGGTGCGGATGTATACTGACCTGTGTTGCAATTTTCAACTTCTTTACTTTGATATGTGATGCCATGCATGATGCCGGCTGGGAGCTGCTTCTGTTCGTGCCCAAGTGTTGGACTTTACGCACCGCAGAGCTGCCAACTTCAGGTGCCTTCTGGTGATTCGGAGGATGCAGAGAAAGACAAACCTTTAGACCAACTGAGGACGAGGGATTGAAGACCTTTTTTTCAATTCTGGAGAAAAAAAAATGTTTCGGGAGCTCAACCGAGAATCATTGTGCAGGATGCATCACAATAGACGTTTGGTTTTGGTTTTACGCATTTTATCAGGCGTCTGAGCGTCTTTCTCTTCCAAAACAAAATGCTTCAAAGAGTGATGCAAGTTCCAGATAAAAACAAGTAGATAAGACACAAAGTGAAACGTTGTTTTTTTCCACGCGCACTATGCTTTTTCGTTTTGCAAAATGTCTGGATGAGGAAGCATGACGTTTTGACCAGAAAAAGATGCTTTTTTCATTTTTTACTAACGATGCTGCAAGTAGGATTTTTTTTTGTCTTTGAATTAATACACCATTCAGTGTTTTGGGGGATTCTTGTTTTCGCCTAACGACTCCAAGAAACATGTTGCATATCCTTGCGCTTCAGTCGGCGGTGTTACTTTTTGCAGGTAAGCACAATAACTGTCTTCTATAGTCCTTCTAGTTTCAACTGAGAAAATGTGCTTTTTCTTACAAAGAATATGCAGCCAGACATTACGAAGTTAAACAGAAACTGTAGCCAACACGCAGGACGAGTTCAAGCCAGGTAGAAGGGACACATCACATCCTATCTGACACACACACACACACACACACACACACACACACACACACACACACACACACACACACACACACACACACACACACACACACACACACACACTGCTTTGTATGTGTGTGTCAGTCTGCTCTAACTCATATCTGAATATATGTCCCACACAGTGTTATTATGCATGCTGTAATTAAGTTATACCCCATGACAACAACTCATATCTGTTCAGATGTACAATGATGTATTATGAAGAACCCACTGCACCTGTACTACACACCCAGAGCAGCTCTGGCCTTAAATAACATTTATCTCATGAATATTTCAACATGACAGGGAATCTCTTGTGCAACAGAAGCGTCGGGGCTTTATTACCTCTTGGCTTGTCAGGTTATTACATCAAAATTCATCTCAGAGGCCATAATTATTTGATGGGGAAAGTTACAGAGACCTGCTGCATTGGTGAGGGATCTCTTCATAGCTTGAAATCACAACATGACATAAACAGTTGGCTGTCGCAGACAAGATATTTTGCAGGACTTCCTCTCTATCTATCTGACATCTTGCTAAAACAATGATAATGTAAATTTGCACATCAGTCGTTAAGTGCCACAAGGAGGAGAGCAGCGTTTACTTTGGCTGCCTTACAACCAGAATGTACAGCTGCTGGTCTGGCTTATGAATCCCTTCTGTCTTGTGGGAAAATGTTATTTGGATAATGCATCCTATCCACTATATTGTGAATATTTTCTCTGGATAATAACTTAACAAGTCATGTCTTTAATTTTAGTTTTTTTCAGCTTCACAGCTGCAAATATTCAATTTAGGGCTGTCAGTTGGTTAACATAGTTAATCATGATTCATCGCAAATTAATCAGACGTTTTTTTTATCTGTTCAAAATGTACCTTAAAGGGAGATTTGTCAAGTATTTAATACTCTTATCAACATGGGAGTGGGCAAATATGTTTGCTTTATGAAAATATATGTATATATGTATTATTAGAAATCAATTAACAACACAAAACAATGACAATTATTGTCCAGAAACCCTCACAAGTACTGCATTTATCATAAAAAATGTGCTCAAATCATAACATGGCAAACTGAAGCCCAACAGGCAACAACAGCTGTCAGTGTGTCAGTGTGCTGACTTGACTATGACTTGCCCTAAACTGCAAGTGATTATTATAAAGTGGGCATGTCTGTAAAGGGGAGACTCGTGGGTACCCATAGAACCCATTTTCATTCACATATCTTGAGGTCAGAGGTCAAGGGACCCCCTTTGAAAATGGCCATGCCAGTTTTTCCTCGCCAAAATTTAGCGTAAGTTTGGACAAGCTAGACATGGTCGGTACCAATGGATTCCTTAGGTTTTCTAGTATCATATAAGCCGAAATTAAACTTAACATAAACTGCCGTACCTTGTTTGGCTTATTTTGTGCCTCGAGGCAAAGAATCATCATCTGATTATATTCACGTAAAAGCCCGCAGCCAAACATGCATCGCTTATGCTTCAAATAAAAGAAACACCTGCATTGATTTCCTTGCATTATTCAGAGGTCACGCATTTCCAGAAAGTAAACGCCAAACACTCAAACTTCACCTCACACATCTGCGTTGTGCACGTACACTTTGATTAGCGCCTCTTCCTCGCAGCTCTGAGGATGCCTCTTATTCGACAGCTCACCTATTACGAGTGCTGACTCACTGGCTGCAAGTGCACGGTAATGATGTTTGCCATATGCCGAGGCCCCTCTCAGTAACCGTACACAGTGTGATCCTAATTGAGCATTGTGTGTCATAAAGCTGCAGGACACAGCTTCTCACTGCGAATAGTGATGGGAATTGATAACACACTCCAGGAAATGAGAGGATCAAATCGGCGCTAGAAAAATGCCTGCACAGCATAATGAAGGCGTAATTAGGGAGGGAGACCTTCTGGTATTCTGGTGCGACTCTGACTATACACACTTTGTTTGGAAAAGAAATATTAGTAGACCTAACATATTGCCTTCAAATCTCTTGAATAAAATGTCATTGTGGCAGATAAAGACTAAAATCCTAGCTTTATTTCTTCTTCTTATTTTAAAAAGCCTGTCCTCTCTATTGACTGGAGCCACCAGGTGTGTTCAAGTGAGACACCTCGCTGGGATTCCTGAGTGGAATATCCAATCTTCCCTCCCTTCGTCTTATCCTTGAGCTTAACAAGATCCAAAAGGGGATCAAGCAAGGATAGCCTTCAGTCTACATCTTTAAGCACTAAGCACACAGCCTTGTCCCCGCTATGCGTCTGTCCTCATGCGTCTATATCCCCGTCAAAGGATTGGGCTTGTTGTCCTGTTTTTTTTTTGAACGCCGACATTTTATTAACCCAGCAGAGATTCTTTGGCTCTTTCTCAGCGGAGACTTTTTTATCTGTAATTGTCCTCAGAAAGATCCACTGCTGTGGTCCTGCACCCCAGTGCTGTGGTGGCACACATCCAGCTGCTCCTCTCTCTGTTGCCCCTGGCAGTATTTTAAACCTCGCAACTCATGTCCTTGAGCAAGCAAGGAGCAAGAAATGAGAGCGAAAGATGACATATAGGCTATACGGCATGCACAGAAAATTGTTTGTGTGTGTGTGTGTGTAAAAGGATAATATAACTCAAATTAATGGACAAAAAGTTATCTGTATATGAGATGTGAGTTCAGTTTGAAATCTCAACGGTACAAACACATGTTGTCTTCCAGCTGAGAGAGCACACAATGCTGATAGACTGTTTGTCTTCATGCTTTGCGACTTAAAGGGATAGTAGGCAGGTTGGTGCAAATATGATTAGAAAAAGTTATTTTTATAAAACGGTCACTACATCCTGATAGTAGTGCATGAGACAGAAAAAAAAAAAATCATATGCGTCTGTGTCCTCCGGTGCTCCATGAGGAGGTGCAGAGGTCTAGCTTTCTCTCAGAACACTTGAATTACAATATGCTGAAAGGTTATTATGGATGCAAAAACATTCTTCCTGCTGCCGCTTATACCTTCATGTTTGTGTCTCTTTGGTTAAGGTCTGCAACTAACAATCATTTTCATTGAATATTAATCTGTTGATTATTTTCCCGATTAGTTGTTTGGTCTAGGAAAAGTCAGATCATGGTGAAAATGTTGATCAGCGTTTCCCAAAGACAAGATGACGTCCTCAAATGTCTTGTTTTGTCCACAACTCAAAGATATTCAGTTTACTGTCATAGAGAAGTAAAGAAACCAGAAAATATTCACATTTAAGAGGCTGGAATCAGAGAATTTTCAAACCGATTAATTGATTATTAAAATAGTTGGTGATTAATTTAATAGTTGACAACTAATCAATTAATCATTGCAGCTCTGCTTTGGTTTACGTTGTACAATGTCAAATTGAAATTAAGCTGTTTTTTGGTTGAAATAAAGACAAACGTAAGGCCTAATTTCATCGACATTCCAGTGGACTTTACTCGTCACAGAGTTTTATCGCACTGGAAGATTCCAGGAAATGTCAACGAGAACTAGTAATCCCAAATTCTGTTTAACAGTCTATCAATTATACTTGTATATGAAGCATATGGCCGTGAAGATGTAAATGAGTCTCTGTCTCAAGAGAGCGTGAATTGGATGAAGACCTGTAATAACATTTTTCTGGTTCGTTGGCGTTAGCTCGGTTATTTATGGATCAGAGAACATGAAAAGAACAGAAGAAATCCCTGGCTTGGTGGTATTCTTATCATGGCTATCTTACAGCTATACGCTTTGAGCACACTGTGGTGTGCACTTTTTAGATTTGTGAGGGAGGACACTGATAAAAAGAGGCAGACTTTTCCCTTCTCTCAAATCCAATTTTGGCGTGGCTCGGGTGTTTTCTGCAGTATGTAGGGAGAAAGGAAAAGAGAATCACAGTAGCAGTGAGCAAGGCGTAAGCTGGGTTTGGACTTCTCTGCTGTGTAATTACCAGCCATCACAAATGTTTTTACGCCGCTAGTTTGTGAGTTAAACTGTGCACCTTTGTTTGTTTAATGCCCATAAACACACTGTGTAGGTGGACACATTCATTTAGATCCGTTGTACTGCTCTTTCAAGCTCATTATACTTAAAGTGTGCGTGTGGGAGGCATACATTGAAGCTTTCCAATCAAGGAGACAAAAAAAGGTTTTTGCCCCCATAAATTCATACATCATCAGTGTAATGTCCTTTAATATTCCCACAAAGCACATCTGCCCCTGTGTTAATTGGCTCTTTATAACTGCCGTGATCTCACATTCGATTTAATCAGATTTAATGATTAAGGAAGGTGAATGTGTAAAAGCTTTAAAGGGAGGTGTGTACGTGTGTGTGTGTGTGTGTGTGTGTGTGTGTGTGTGTGTGTAGAGGGGGGTCATTGTAATAATTGACAAACATGCTGATGCAGTGTTTGTGCGCTCTCTCATCAGTGGATAGTAGTGTCTCAACGGAGGACTTCCCCGTCATAAATCTATCGGGGAGTTCACGGCCAGACTGTGTGCTCCAGCGGCGCTGCGTCAACTAGGTGTGGCGGTGCAACAGAGGGAAAACACTACAGACCGCCAGCTCGTGCCAGACTGCAGGCTGTCTCAAACTTCTACTTTAATGTAAATTCACTGTTAATCATGAGCTCAGGCTGCACTGGAAATTTCAATTTAGAATTGGTATCAGATTTAGAATTCATGATTTGAAAAACTTGTCTTGTGTGGTAGAATAAAGTTAAAACAAGACTTCAGCCGTGTAAGCAGTTCTGTGAGACTGTAACATCAGCATGCTCACGATGACGATGCTAACATGCTGATGTTTAGCAGGCAATGCTTGCTGTGTTCATCATCTAAGTTCAACATGTGTTAGCATGCCTAACACTGACTAATTATCACTAAACACAAAGTACAACTGAGGCTGATGTTATGACATTAGTTTCATAGACATTTGGTCATAAACCAAACTATTGAACAAATTAAGATTTTGACCTGATGGTGGCGCTAGTTGGGGCGGCTGTAGCTCAGTGAGTAGTGTGGTCGTCCTTTAACCACAAGGTTGGTGGGTCGATCCCGGGGCACTTTACAGCAGCCCACTGCTCCTAAAGGAAAAAAAAGGATGGGTTAAATGCAGAGGTCAAATTTCTTAATAAAGTTTTTTAAATAAAGTTAAAAGTTATGGAACTTCCAAAATTGTTACAATTCATTGTCCTGGCACCACAAATGTAACCTGACCTATCAGATGGTTTGTTACACAGAACCATCTGAGAAGCCGTCTTTGGAACTGTTTGGAAAAGAGCAGGCACTTTGAAAAAGAAATACTTGGCAGGTGATTGGATGAACAATCAAACTTTTGCCGAAGCCAGCGATTCTTGTGCCATGGCGAGAATCCAGCTGCTGTGCAAGGTAACCACTACTGTGCACCAAATTAAATTTCAATCCGTCCAATAGTTGTTGAGACATTCCACTCAAAACCAAAATTGTCAACCTCATCGTTGGACTAGAGGAAAAGTCAGAAGATTACCAAAGTTAGTGGGATCCTCTGGGGACCATGAATGGCTGTTTATAAAATAGGGCTGTCCTCGGCCAATGAAATTCTCTATTAGCTGATTTAATAAACATATCTGTAAAACTGAATCTCTCCAAAAAGAATCACACAAAAGCCCCACTTTAAATCGTGTGTTTACTAGAGATGTGCTCATAAGTTATAAAAATAAGTCATTCAACATGAAAAAAAGCATAAAAAACGACTAATCAACTAAAGACATCGTAGTCGACTAAGACCAAAACAACCGATTAGTCGACTAATCGACTGAGAGGGGGCAGCCCTAGTATAAAATGTTGTGCCAATCTATCAATTAGATGTTGAGATATTTAAAAGGATCAGTGGGAACTTTGATATACTGGTGGCGCTAAATGGAAATTCAGAGGATCATAAAAGTCATTAAGATTCATCCACTGGGGGCCATGAATGTCGGTACAAAGTGTAATTTTACTCCATCCAATAGTTGTTGAGACATTCTACTCAAAACCAAAAATATCAACCTCATGGTGGCGCTAAAGGAGAGGTCAGGGGATCACATTAGTCATTAGGATTCATCCTCAGGGGACTATGACTGTCAAATGTACAAAATGTGTTCCTGGACCAAAGCACCATTGCTATCCTTAGAGCCCTACCACTAGCTTGGCTAAATCTATTACTGAGAAGTCACTTAACAGATCACATTACAGAAATATTTTTTCAGCAGAATTAAGAGACTCTTCTTTCACTTTGAATACTGATGAAAAGAAATGTTAAAAATTGTAATTCTGTTCCCCTAATACTCGACAGCTTAGAGTAAAAGACACTGGCATGCAGTTTATTAGTAATGGTTTCAGCTCTTAAACATATGCCTTGATGTCTTCTTCTCTTCTGTTCTGGCTCAGTGGGCTTTAACACAAACTCAGCTACATTATAACTATAAAGAACAATTTCTCCCATACTCACTGCTCAGACATCATAACAGTGTCGAGATAGAATGCTTTATTTCCTGCAGATAACGCCCTCTATAAAAACCTCTATGCATTTACTGTCTTTATGTTATAACCTGTTTCTTTACTGAACATTTTTATTCCGCATGAGAGAGGAGGGAGAAAATATGATTCACAAGATACTCCAAAAAACAACAACAACACCAGACTAAGAAGTGGATTATGTTTTTATATATTCGACACATTCATAAAATGTCATTAGCCTGGGAGCTTCCTCTGGAAACTTCTAGGACAGCATCCCACAATATTAGATATTAATGTAATATATCCTGCATCAAGGCTTAAACAATATGAATACACCCAGGAACTTCATTTCCTTGTAACTGTGGGTTTTGCAAGCACAAAATAACATCAACATTTGTGCTGAATTAAAAAAATAACAACATATTAAAATATTAAAATCACACTGTAAAGAAATATTTAGTATCACAGGTATATTTTCTGTTTCTCCAGCATAGCGTTTTTTTATGTGCTGTTCCTTAGCCGGGTCTTGCTTCCTTCTTGTCAGCAGAGATGCATCCATAACTCCAATTGGTTATGCATTTTTGATTTGAGTATATCACAGGCAGGTGGCTGGACAAAAGGCTTTCACTACATCTGAGAGAGTGGAGCAGCGGAGCTGTCGCTGTCTATCAGAGGCATCAGAGCTTAATGCATTAGAGGCAATGATCTGACAGGTACATATTGTCAGGGCCCATTGACTTCTTTGTGGTGTGGCTGATTGATTGCCGAGATTATGTTAAAATGGGAGCCGTGCGCCTCTCTGTGACTCAGAGTGGTGTGCTCATGCAGTAATGTCGAACGGCAGCCTTAAAACTACCATTGAATTTTAATTTTGAAATATATCGTTTTATCCCTTGAGCAGTCCATTCTGTTTGTGAATAATCACTTTTGTCTGCTGCAGCTGGAACGAGACCGGAGAGTCTGTTGTGCCCTCTCATCTGTGACGGCAAACCAACGTATACAGCTGCAATGAGGAATGACTTATATTAGATGGAAAGGTGCCTCTGACACAGCACATTTTATAATTTGAAATAAGCCTGATATAAAACTCTTTTGGATATAAAAAGAAATCACTGTATGAAATCAACATATTTATTGTCAGTGAAGCAGCTCTGGGCTTTACATCAGCGTGACATCACAGATTAAAATCTCAACTCTGTGGCACTTTGACTCAGGCTTGTTGTTTCTGTTCAAAATAATGGCATCGTTATTTGAATTGTCACATGTATATGCCTATCACTTGTTTTGAGTAACAGTGGTGTCTTAAAGCTGCTTTATTAGTATAAATAATCATTTCTATTATAATATTGCTTTAAAACAGAGCAACAAAGCACTATCACAGTGGTAATAAAAATATGGTATATTATCAGCTGCCATATAAGCAAAAAACTCCAAATCAACCAATGTCGATGTTTTATTAAAAAGATGCTTTCTAGAACCAAAGTCATGGATTAATGTTAAAATGTAATTTCATCAATAAACATCGCTACTGATTTAAAAAAAATGTTACATGAGAGAATTTAGGAAATCTGTATGATTCAGTTTACATGGACTGCTGCAATGCAGTAATCCTCAGTAGAACCTGACCGATAAATCGTCCGGGCCGACATAAGCTTATTGCAGATTGATTGGTATTGGTGTGTAGGCCATTAAATAGTAAAATGAAATTAAAATTACATAGTTTGTCCACCAAATAACACTGACAAGTTTACATTTTTCAGCTGTAAAATAGCCTACAGTACATATCTTGGTCATAATTCTTTAAATCAGCATGAATTCATTTTGTATTGCCACTTGGGGGCAGCACAACGAGCTGTAAACACAACACTGACATATTATCAGCTTATAGAGTTAAAGGAACAGTGTAAAACATTTAGGGGGATCTGTTGGCAAAAATGGAATACTATTAAATGTGCCAAATGTGAGATTGGGAGCATTTCTATTGCCTCTTCACGGCTCTCAACATGGCAACGGCTGAGCCGGCCGCTCACAGCTAACAGCGCTGACAGAGATAACAGTGTATTGCATTCAAATTGGACCAACTGGGGTGAAAGAGTAAAAAAAAAAAAAAAAAAAAAAATCCCTTTCAAATATACTGTGTGTTGATTATGGGATGTAATGATTCTTTGCTGCTTTGATTTTTAAAGCCAATACTCAACAGAAATACTTCTACAGAACAATCATTTGTTCGTTCACTACAACTCAGTTAAATGTAAATGTCCTGAAGTACACTCTGACCATTGGCTAGATGGTGCTTGGTGTAATTGGAATGCCAGTGTATGTGTGCGTCTCCAATCAGTCTTGACACAATCACTGGTTCCTAATCAGTGTGAAAGTAATGGCCACCTCAGAGTACAATCAGTGTACAAGTTAGTCTGGCAGGAGTGGCTCTAACTTAATGAACTCCCTCGAGTGAACCCACTGAGTCAGCATGACTGCGTTAATAGACAAAGAGCACAAAAGTCCTCTAACGCACTTTAACTTTCTGGATCTAAAAAGCATTGCCCTGGTATTTATACATCCCGATCTTCAACTACATGTGTAGCGATGATTTCATGTTGTCATCTCGCCCTGGCTGTCCGGCAGCCTGCAGTCCTCGGCTTTTTGGCAGCCCGTAGTGTTCATGCTTCTTTGTTTCTCTCATGCTAGGGGACAGTGAGCTGATGACGAGGGAGGATTAGACTTGTCCAGTCACAACATGGAGAGTGTGGCAATAGTGAATCATTGGCCCTGTGGTGCTCAGTGGTGTCGCCCAGGCCAGGAGGGGCAGCGCTGGCAGTTAGCACATCCTGCCATTCTGAACCGCTATCTGCTCCAGCAGATTCTTCTCTTAACCCCCGAGGCACCTCAATTTCACACAAATTGGAAGGAGCTGACAGAATGACCCCAGTGATAATGAAGGGTTAGCCTAAAATGTTTTACAGTTTAATTCAAATTGGGATGTTAATGCAACACTGAATGCTGTTTTTCCAACCTGCTCAGAATTAGAATTTGAATTAATACATAATATCATAATCATTTTTATTAGCCGTACTAGTATCATGGCTTTATGGATGACAATGTTGGTCTGCCGGTTTCTCGATCAACACCTTGGCCCAGACTGAAATATCTCATCAAATTTTGTACAGACATTAACGGTCACCAGAGGATGAATCCTAATGACTTATGTGATCCCTATGAGTGAAATGTTTCAACAACTATTATTATATTGGTACAGAAATTCATGTTTCCCTCGGGGTGAATTGCACTCACTTTTCATCTAGCGCCATCATCAGGTCAAAATACTATAGTTCGGGTGTTTTGAAGTGGGGTTGTATGAGTTACTTATCCATAGTCAGTGTATTACCTACAGTAGATGGCAGTCGGCGAGCCCACAGCTTGGAGAAACAGACAGGAGTACCGACTCCGGAGTAAAGCAATACAGTGCTGTGGATGGGGCCGGCAGAAAAATGTATTTTAGCCACCTAAAAGAAAGGCCCACCTAAAAAAATATATATCCGTTTAAGTGTACGCTGTGTTTAGAATATATTCGTGGCTTTATCTTGCTGTCAGACAGCTATTTCCTTGTCCTTTCCAACGGGCAACTGAACTGAAAGTGAAACGTATCTATGTCAAAGCCAAATATACTTAGACTTCTCTGTATACTTGTCAGTATAAGCCAAGTAAACTTAGACTTTTCTGTATACTTGTCAGTAAGAGCCAAGTATACTTAAATATATTTTTTTGTTAAGTATTTATCTGTTAAGTACATAAAAAGTAAACTGAATGTATACTCTCGTATTTTAAGTTTAAAAGAAGTATACTAATAGCACACTTCCTTTTGGTAAGGGATGAGAAAAACAGTATAGATACGTTTCATTTTCAGTTGAGTTCGCCATCGGAAAATATTCTTAATATAGCGTACACTTAAACGGATAAACATTTATTTAAGTGAGCATTTCTTTTAGGTGGCTAAAATAGGTTTTTCTGCCGTGCCGGTCCACAGCACTGTATTGCTTTGCTCTGGTGCCGGTGCTCCTGTCTGTTTCTCGATGCTGGCAGCATGCCGACCGTCATCTGCTGTAAGTAATACGCCCGCTAAGGATAAGTACCTCATACAACCCCACTTCAAAACACCTGAACTATCTCTTTAATATCAGTATGTTGGCATTGTCATTGTGAGCATGTTAGCATATAGCATTCAGCTCAAAGCACCGCTGTGCCAAAGTAGTCTTACAGAGCCGCTAGAGTGGTTTTAAACTCGTGGTCTTGTTATTTAGCATTTTTCTAGGGTTACGCAACGTCATAAAAAAAATACACTACATTACAAGACAAAATATGAAAATAATTAGAGAGAACTCAGGGGTTAAAAGTTCAGAAATATAGGCTGGAGGCAGATCACTGACTGTGCTGAAGGTGCTGAGTAAAACCTTAGAGTTTGACTCTGACCTTTATTGGCAGGCAGTGGAGGGAGGCTAATATGGTGGTTGTCTTTGCATCCATTAAAAGCTCAGCAGTATTTCGCCTACCACTGTATTGTATAGATAATAAAGCGTATGGATTTGAATAACGATACAAGCATTTTGTCAGCATAGAAGTCATATGCAAGTAACACGTGGCCAAAATAATATTAAGACTTGATTTGAATCTGTTTTGGCTCTGAAATCGATTTGGCAGAGGGATACGCACAAGTATGATGGAGGCCTTGATATGATTCACCCAGAGGACACGCTAACTATTCCCCTGTATAAGCCAGAGATAAGTGCAAACAAGCAGTTGGCAAGTGCTTCTTTGCCCTGCTGGGTTGCATTTGATTACTATTGCTGTCTTGCTCCATGCTGTTTTTGTGTATTCTTGGAGAACCTTGAAGATTGTTGTGTGAAGGCCCCGTAATTAGATGTTCTGGGACTAAGGCAACCGCCGAAATTCAAAGTGATGTAATCGGTGCTCCATCCTTAATTGCACATGCAATGTGTAGGATGGCTAATTTATCCCACGAGAGTGAAAAAACTGCAAGCTTTTTACCAGTAGATGCTTTCCAAATTCATATAAGGCATGTCGGGTTGTATTTTTTATAGCCTGTCTGGAACTAACACAACAAGCGTATATTGCTTTGACAGAGGATGCAAAGTTTATCACACAAACAGTGCAACCTTGCTTTCCTGAAGCAAGCATGACCGCTTCAACAATATCCATGCCAAAGGACAGAGGAAAGCAGTGAGAAAAATGTACAGCATGATAAGGAGAAAGGACCCATAAAACAACTAAGGCATGGCAGGTGTACTTATCTGGTCTTTTCAGGGATGGATGAGCCCGAGCGGTTCATCCAAAGCAATATTCAGGATCTGACCTGCATGTCGACAAGGCAACTTTTGTCCGAATGAGAAATATGTCTGGAAATATTTTGTGAGCTGACCAGCAGATAGAGGTGTGTTGATCTCTGAGAAGAATCACTCGCTGTGATATGGCACGGTACACATGAGCTCACCTCTGAGACAAACACTAAGAGACAAAAAACACATAAGTACAGATCCTCTCATACAAAAGCATACCAAGTACATAAGACCTGAAAGCGCAGGGTATAGGAGAATTCTATCAATTATTTGATAAGGGATCTCTAGTCGCACACAATTTCACAGAGGGAACTGGGAAGTGAACTTGTGATTTATTTTTGGTATATCTCTTCATGTTGTAAGAAATAGAGCAATGCTGCAACGACTGGGCGGCGGCGATACACAGAACTCAGTGTTGAAGTAGGGTTTAATCACATTAATGTTAGTGGTGTGACTGAACCAGTCTAGCCACGTTTTTACACACTCTGGTTAGAAATTCCACTACATGTCCCCTTTTAAATGCTGATTCAAATAACAGAATAAAAGCCACACAAATAAAACTAGAATTACCGCCTTGTGGTTGTATGCCTTCGCCAACCAGTCAAGTTGCAGTTTACAATAATTTCTGTCCAAAATGTCATCGCTTCATCATTTCATCCTGTTAGACATTTGTGTGAAATTGTCATTAGGATAGGAATTATGGTGTGTTTAAGACGTGTTTTCTGAAGTCACAGTGACCTTTGACAGCCAAAATCAAATCAAGTCATCCTTGAGTCCAGGTGGGGGTTTGTGCCAAATTTGAAGAAATTCACTCAAGTCGTTAGTGAAATATCTCGAGAAAGGGACGGACGTGAGGTCACAGTGACCTTGACCTTTGACCGCCAAACCTAATCAATGTATCCTTAAGTCCAGCTGGACGTTTGTCCCAAATTTGAAGAAATTCCCTCAAGGCGTTCCTGAGATATCACGTTCACGAGAATGGACTGGACGTACGTACGTCCAGACGGACGGACAAACCAAAAACATAATGCCTCCGGCCACATCTGTCGCCGGGGCGCAGGCATAACAAGACTATCCTAAACTGCTCCGGGGCTGTTGTCTATTTAATCTGCTCTGAATATTGCTAATTTAAATCCCAGAGCAGGACAAACAACCTCATTGAAACCACCAACAAAGTGACGGGCTTGATCCATTTTCAGTCAAACCGTGGTGTGATGTGAACATGCACCAGTGACACTGATATTGGATATGCATATGTGACATTTCTTTGAAAGCTAATCCAGACAAATTCACCTGATACACTGTACTCTTGACTGTCTGCAGCTCCAACTGTGCCCTACATTTTCTTCATTAGCTCATTGCGGTTCAGACCACCAGAGAAAATAAATTAAGCCCTCTTGCACATAGAATGACTTGCTGCCAGTTTTCTGAATATGGTTTGTTTTGTTTTTGGCCTCACAGGTTTTACAGTATGTAGCACTGCTGCTGACAAGTCACTGGAATCACCCAATGAGCGAGTTTGCTGTCAGTCCATGTGATTTCATGCTTGGTTTGTTTATGAATAAGGCAGCGTGAACCCTGAGTACATTCAACTGAAATGCTGAATTCTTCTGGTGTGGAGAATGGAAACCAAATTACAGTACTGCTAACAGCCCCAAAAGGCCATTGCATGCAATAAGAAAACATTCTTGGATGTCGTGCTCATGTTCTCAAATATGAACAGCTCTTTAAGTAATACATTTAATAAGATATGACTGTCTTGTCTTGGGCACAGTAGGCATACAGATGTTTGGCATCAGTATTAATATGATGATGTTTTTATAGCACATTTTTCAGTGCATCATCTAATTTATGAAGGGAAGCCAGTTATATAGTTAGTAATATTTTACACCTGGAAGCACCGCAACCTCAGCTGTCTGATAGCGGCTGAGCAACTCCACTGCAGCAGTATAAAGTTGATAAGGAATAGATAATATACTCCCCCACCTGAGTATTTACTAGTTTTCAGAGTAATGTCAGAGCTTGTGGAAGATATGTGGAGGCCAGAAATAATTATTGTCAGCAGTAATACTGCTACACATCAAAGTACTTGAAAGTTTATTTTTGGACTTTTAGTTAAAGGTGCTCTATACAATATCCAGAGCATCACTATAGCATCAAACATCTACAGTATTTCCTATGTAAAGATATAGAGGAGTAATGTCTACCTGAGCAGAGAATTAAGTTTCTCTCCAGCTGTGGGTGTTGTAATCTGAGCTTCTCTGTGCTTTGTTGCACTGCGCTCATACGTTGCAGAAGCGTAGCACGCACCCACCTGTTCCCCCCAGGTTGACACTGTTAGCTCTGTCAGCACCGTTAGCT
>CAKALG010046501.1:0-26669 GCA_916700815.1 Helicolenus hilgendorfi
GCCGACGCCGGGGCCGCTGCGAGCTGCACCCGTCATTCTGGTTGGCCTTTTTTTTTGGTGTTCACAGGTTTTTAACATCAGCTTTCACTAGGTGTTAATTTGAGATCTTTCTGAGTGCTGCCAGGTCCACTCTGTGCTTTGCTGTCAGGTTAACTGACAAAACAGATTGGTGTTTCAGGCTCCAAATTAAAAGAATATATACTAAAGAATTGACTTTTTTTATTTGTTCAAACGATTCGATCCGCTACTTAAGAGAACTGAAAATGAATAACCTAAAAGTCAAACTGAATTTTAAATTGCCCTCACTTTTATGATCCTGCAGCTATTGTACATATTTGTCTATTTTACATGAGCATCCCGGTCTAACTGAATGGTGTATGAATGACACGGTAATTTAAATAAGTCATTCTGCGTGCAATAACAACGCCTTTGTTGCTTTTGACATGACATGTGTACACCGTGTAGTCTCTACTGAATGCAATGCAAACACATCCACAAATATGCTCCACTCAGAGCCAGTGATGTAGAATGAAAAGTGAGAGAGACTGCTTGTGGCGGGTGAGACAGAAGGTGGATGGGTCCAACAAACACAGGACCTTCAACCAGGAGACCGATGTCCGTGTCCCAAATGGTTGGTGGCGTTAAGTTGGTGGCGTTACGTTGGTGGCGTTACGTTGGTGACGTTACTTTGGTGGCATTACCTTTGCGGCGTTACCTTGGTAGCACATTGGTGACGTTACTTTGGTGATGACACGTTGGTGACATTATGTTGGTGATGTTACTTTGGTGATGATACATTGGTGATGGGTTTTCCGTACTTGTGTTACATTGTTTCCGTACGTATTTTACTTATTTGAAGCCCAACCATGACGTTTTTCCTAAGCCTACCTACGTAGTTGTGTTGCCTAAACATAACCGCAACCATTTCACGGTAACATTTCACAACGTTAACCTGGCGTATTAGTGACAAGCGAGATGCCTAAAATGCGTTATCATGACACGCGTAATGTCCTTAAAATGTCATGCTATTTATACGCCTTCCATGAGATTAGGTTGACATTACAGGATACAGCCATTTTTAGACATATCAGTTGAAACAGTGTGCGTTTCCAAGCCAGGCTACTGTAGTTAACCCCAATTCCCCACAAGACACCTTTTCTTTGTGTTATTTCAACACCAGCTGAGTTAGTGTTGTGTTTACTATGCAAACGAGGGTCAAGCTAGCGTTAACTGCCTTTCATTGGTCCAGTTGTGTTGATGTTGAGTCAGCACTCTGTATGTTAACTCTACTGTTAGGAATCAGTAACCAACGGAGTCACAAAGTAACATAGGGAGCGCTCAAACCACAAATGGCGCTAAGCAACAGCTAACATTGCCCCCCAGCTGGTTAAATGTGAACAATATTACAAACTATATTTTGTGTCCATCCACACGTATTGCACCCAAAAAATAACCAGTACCAGCACGCCCTCTGGAGAACATCAATGTATGGGGCGCTTTCATTACAGAACAATGAAAAACTCTCTTTTTGGTAATTACAATTTTGACCAAACAAGTCAAACAATACCCAAACAAACAGACCACTGGTTTAAACATTACTAGGCTTAGTCTTTTTTTATCATCATAAGAACCAACTCTTATACTTTCAACCTTCCAGTGTTGCTGTGTTGCATTTTTTGACAGCTGGAACCATCCCATCAAAGTTACATATCAAGATCTAGATTTTCTGGTTCTCAACTTTACTGCAGCATTTTACAACCAGCCTGAGTGACAAGCTGAACTCGAACGTACTACTTCACTCACACAAGGCCTCGGGAGTCCACAGTACAGAATGTGCAGTTAGAGAATTTAAAGTGAGAGGCCTAAGAAGGCCTGAGGAGGAGAATGAATGGCAGTTTAATGAAAGCCTGGGGAGACATGATATCACTGACTGTCTCTTTCACTGCAGCTTTCATAGCATTCATACACCGACGTGGTTTAAATGCAGGTGGATCGATGCTGGTTAAAAAAAATAAAAATAAAGGCACATAAAGGGGGCACATTTCGCCACTGTGTTTCTTTCTCGCCAAGGTCTGATCACTGTGAGACTATTAATGGAATGCAGCTCTCAGCAGAAAAACATCCAGCCAGCTACAGGTGAAAAAAAAAAAGCTCCTTTGTCTACATTTTCATGGCTACTTTTCTTACAAAACGACGGCATTGATCATGTGGAATAAAGATAGTTTTCTCATTCATATTTGCAGTTATAAACGTCCTGATATTCATTCTGATGAGAGGGATATTGTGAGCCCAAGACGGTAGACACCTGTGCTTGAATAATCTATTGTATCTCTTCTTCTTTTTTTTCGTCCCTTTACTGGGTACATTTATGAATATCAATATTATTTCCCAATAGGAGGTAAATGGTATTGAATGGTTGCCAGGCTGCAGGAGGGGGGAGACTGCTCAGCTGACTAAAAGAGCCATTCTCCATTTTATCTCTCAATCAGTGTGTATTTGTGCATGTGTGTGTGTGTGTGTGTGTGTGTGTGCCTGAATGCCATCCTACTGGTGTGCGTATGCGCATATGCGTGTTTCGTTTTGACGAGGAGCAGAACGAGCTGGAGCTTGCTGCACCACTAGGCCATGTGAGGAAAAAAAAAAATTCACGTGATGCAGTCAAATACAGCCGGTCTTCAGCAGGATGGAAAGACTGTAATCAAACCATAAATCAGAAATCACTGAACTGCCATCCACCCGCCCCCTCTCTCTCTCTCTCTCCTTTTTTTTTTGTTTTTTTGTTACTACCCTCCTCTCTGCAGAGCTCCCTAGCATGTTACATGTTACATACAGCCATGCATTAACTGCCCTGGAAGAGGTGAATAGCAGATCAATGAAAAATGCATTTTCCCTATATCAAATGTTTCACGAGATTCCTGAAACCAAGAAAAATCCAATATTCCTTTTTCAGAAGAGTGACTTTTTTCTATAAGCTCTGTTAGTGGGCTTGTGTTTTGTGTATTAAAGAGGACCTATTATGTTTATTTTCAGGTGCATACTTGTATTTTGGGTTTCTACTAGAACATGTTTACATGTTTTAATGTTCAGAAAACGCTTTATTTTTCTCATACCGGCTGTGCTGCAGCACCTCTTCCCCCGCCCCTGTCTGAAACGCTCCGTTTGAGCTCTTGCCCCGCCCTCCCAAAAAATCCAGTTTGCTCTGATTGGTCAGCTAGCCTACTGCTGTGATTGGTCAATCAAACTCTTCGGACTCTGCTCCAGCTGACTAGCTTTGTTTGAGGGCCAAACTGGCCGCTAGGCAGATATTATACAAATGTATTACTTGGTGACATCACCACGTTACAAAACAAGAGGCGGGACTTCAAACAAGGCATTTCAGGCAGTTCAGGAGCAGTGTTTCTGTGGGGGAGAGTAACTCCGTTTGGCATGGACTTTGTATCTTTGCAGACCTTTTACATGCACAAAAAATAATATAATGCAATAATCACAAAAGCATAATATATCCTCTTTAAAATGTCTATACCTTAAACAAACAGCTCTGCAGTCACATGTCCGTGTGTTTTTTCCGACTACTCACGAATACACGCAGTCCACATTTGTCTGACTTTCATAGTGAGCCACCTGGTGTGCTGTAATATCAGGAGAACAGTGGGGTCATTGTGAAGGAGCTGTGTGATATCAAGGAGAGTGACCCATTTAGAGCCGCAGCCACAGAGCTGACAAGCCTCTGTTATGTCTAGGACATCTGGAAGGCCGGAGACGCTCACTCTCTCTCTCGCTGTACTCCACATATATACGAGTCAATCCTTGTCCAGAGAGGAAAAGACATCTGACATGGTCACGGATATTTCGCACGCTCACCTATAGGACCTGTTCAGGAGGTATAGGGCTGTAAAAGTGGTGCTGATACTGGCGAAGGTCTGTTACAGTACACTGAGAAATCTGGAAGGGATCCAAACAGTATGTGAAGCTGCTCTGGTAATCTTGCAGAGATTTTAGAGGGCTGGAATATAACGGTGCAGCGCCGGTGCTGCTATCTGCTGCTCAGCAGAAGTGCCCCACAAAGATCAAGTGATCAAGGGGAAAAAAAAGTTCTATCTCATTATTCAAATGAGAATTACTTTTTCAGTAGCTGATTCAATCCGGCGATGTTCAAAAAGGGGCCCTGCATATTCTGCAAAAAAAAATAACAGTAGCGGGAGAAACTGACTGCTTGAAGTAGAAGAAAAAATTCAAAGAAAAGAAACGTTAACATTCATGTATCATACACAATGCTGTCCAAAACGACTGAGATTTGTCCAATGAAGCTGCAGTGTTGCGCATTATATAAACGAATACATGAATGCATAATGAGGGGCCAAAATGAGCCAAGGAAAGTACGCTGAAAAAATCCCCAAGGGGAAAGGAAATTATTCAGAGTAGACGAGGACACAATTCATAATAATATTGGGAAGGGAAACTTTGTTCTCTCTTTATTTAACACCCATGCTTTAAATGTAAAACCAGAACTAGCCTACATGTATTGAGTGGCTTACTTTAAGGATTTTAAAGGATCTGTGTTTTTACGCTCAATTCAAAGCCTCACTTTCAGATTATGGCCTGAGGTAAGATTGCTGAGATGACATATAAACAAAATACAAGCTAACCTAATATATATGCATGGTTCAAATGGAAGCATTTGTGCACACGCCACAACAGCACAACACTCTGATTATTCAATCTAAAAGAATCCTACTCAGTCATTTCACTTCCTGTTGCCCAAACAATAATTCTGTATCATGAGGTAATTCGTTTTTTGTGTGGAGAAGCAATTGGCTGCAAAGATTGAATCATTTCATTTTCCATGTAATTAAATCAGCCTCTGAAAAAAAAAAAACTAAAAAAAAAAAAAAACGATGTAAGCTGGCGTTCGATTTAGGGAAAATTAGCATTTTTAATCACAGTACATTACTTTAATAACTCAATAAATCTGTGGCAGCTGGAGCATCTGAGAATGTTGTCACAGCCACTTAGTTCTGCATTCGCAACTAACGCAGGCTGATGAGAATCGGCCCGAGAGAGAGAGAGGCAGAGAGAGAGAGAGTAAAGAGAGGGTTAGAGAGAAGAGGAGGAGAGAAATCCGACGGAGTGAGACAGAGAGGATGAGAATCCAGGGAGATAGAAATAACAACACGGCAGGTGAGAAACAAGGGTGAGCAGAACCGGGAAGAAAGAAATCTCACGGCACACTTTGGCACAGAGACGCTCAGCACTCGCCTCACCTCTCTCAGTTATTAACTGTTAATCCCCAATTAGCTCAGCCGTCACCTCGGTGTCGTACGCGCAAACCTGCTTACCCCTCGCGCTGCTTTGTCGCTCGGGTTTGTTTGTGCGGCTTAGCGACGGTAGTTGCCAAATACACTAAACAAGCCTGAATGACTACAGTACAATCTAATTTAATTGTAAAGGGATGTTAAGAATGCATACAGTGCACAACCAAGCTGCGAGAGTTACTACAAATTGAAGCCGACGTATCGAGTTCTGACCCCCACAGCAGAAAAGAGTCCGGCCTCTTTAAAGTGAAGGAAGAAATGTTATTGTAATGTGAGAAAAGCTGGAAGTGTTGCTGAAAGGTCAAGCACTGGTTCGTGGATTACTTCTCTGTATCTACATTTTGCATATTTTTTCCCCAACGCCGCTTCACTCTCCAGGAGACACCTTTTTGGGCCAAACCATAACATTTTCACAGACATAAAACCAGACAGCTGTCCTCTCTAGGAACTGGACTGATCATTTGCTCAAACAGCTTAAAATGGCCTTTGCGAACATTTAGTGCTATACACTAAACATGGTGTTTGGTTCACACGAAAAGTGAGGAAAAGGCCGGACTAGACGGACGGATGGATTGCGACTTGTCTCCAACCGATAAGCCATTGGTTTTAGGGATGTCACAAGAACCAATACTTCGGTACCAAGTCAATGCAAAAATTCTAAAAACGGGATGGTACTAGTTTTTCTAGTGGCCGATAGAAAATGAGTTTGGGAAACCCACAAATTACCTAAGGTTGTCCCAAATAAAAAATGTTGGGCTTCGAAGCTTCGGTGAGAAATATCCTAAAGTATTCAAAGCTTTCCGGCACGGCGCTACAGGCTAACATGTTCTTCTGTCTGTCTGTATAAATCTCACCCGCTTTCGAAATACTGATTTGTAGGTCGATTACCACACCCTGATTTTCCCTGATAATGCTACATTCGGAACAACAAATCTGTGTTGAAATCGGCAGGACGAGAGCTAGTTAACGTTAGCAACGTTAGCAGCACGGTCCTGCATGGAGCTAACGGCTAATGTTAACGGGAGGTTTACATTATGATGCATTCAGGCTCTATTCAGTAAAAATGAATATTGGGCTAAGATAAATTCTAACATTGTCATGATGTGTTCAAATGTAATCTTGTAAAATTAAGTTGTTTGAAGGAGATGTTTTCACAGTGATATAAAACAGATAACAGAGGGAATTATAACTTTAACTTCAAACAAAATCAGTATGCAAATGGTAATAAAGGAGTGTATGTTGAAGAACAAGAGATTGATTGTTCTAATTTAGTTTTTATTATTATCAAATTGATATTGAGAATTGTTGAATTTCACTGGTATTGGTATCAACTACTACATTTCTGGCATTGGATATCCCTAATTGGTTTCTTTTAGGGGTTTTGTTATTGAATAATCTGTGGATTCATATTTCTATTGATTGATCTGCAGTGAAAAATACTTATCACAAGTTCAAAAAACACTTTAAATTGCTTGTTTTTTTCAACTAAGTGTCCAAAAACCCAAAGATATTCAATTAGCAATGATATAAAACAGCAAGTCTTCACATTTGAACAGCTGAAACCAGTGAATGTTTGATATGTTTTGCTTGATATATGGCTTATACTATTAATCAGAATCAAAATAAATCAAATAACCATTTCAGCTATACTTTTCCTTTAACATTGGCTAAACTTAACCCTCATAAAACGCTCATTTTGGATTAAACTGACAAACAACCTACTTTGTTGTTTAGTAGTGGGAACTTGTTGTAAACTACCGTGTGGTAGGAAGGCCGACGTTTGACGTTGGATGGCGTTCACTCTGCGGTAATGAAAATAAAAGTTATTGTGAGCAGGTGCATGAGCACAAATGAAAGTGAGGGCTGGTGTCCTGTCAGCACATGCACGCCTGGGAAAGAGGACGTGTTGGTGCTAACGTGCACGTACATCTATTCAAGTTTGCAGAATTGCTTGTCGGGCCTCTTTCTCTGTCTGATAAAGCTCTATCTCTCCATCTCCTCTTCCTCTCTGTCGGATGTTTGTTTTCTAGTTCTTTGCATGAGTACGAGGCTGTAATAGTAGAAACCTTCATCATTTCACAGCTTAACAGTGTATCCCTAAATCACACACATACACATTTACTCACATCTTTTCACATCAAAGTATCTGGCAAGGCACAAACACAGGGATAAAAAAAAAAAAACGCCGTATTGAGATATGATTTTACATTCGACATAGGCAAGGAGAGGCACATGAAAGCATTATGGCACACAATCAATGCCCTGAAGGTGTATTGGCATGCGTCTGTGCCCGTTCCCTCGTATCTTCGCGGCTCCATTGAGGAGACTGAGGAGCCTTGTTTCCACTGATACGCAGCTTTTTGATTCACTTAGCAGGCTTTGTCATGTGCATGTTGGATTAAGCCCCTGACTAAAAAATCAAGCGTGCTGCAGCACCCGCGAACCCGCAAACAGCCATTAGCAGGATAGCGGTAGACCCCGCTAATTAGCTCATCATCTCAACACCTCTCTCCCCTCGCTCCAGGGATCCCGTTTCAAAGTACACTTCCCGAAAGTGTCGCGGTGTAATGAAAGCATTGCGGTGTCGGACATACAAGTATATTTCCTTGTGCTCTCTGGGGGGACGAGAGGCGACACGCGGGACTTGTAGTTTCCTCTATCGACTGTGTGACTAACACTAAAATAGCACCCGGAGAGGCTAAGTTGGTTTGACAGGACACGTACAAGGAAAAGCTATTATAACGCCATGCCAGGCTGATTTTGTAAGAACGGCTCGGCTGGGCAGCTCGATCCATTTGCAGATCAGGCGACAGTGGATCAGAGGCAGCTGGATTTTTTTTAATACTCCACAACAGCTCACATCTATGGTTCCTCTTTCTCTCTCTCCCTCTGTCTCTCTCTCTCTCTCCATTTCTCTCATAATACAATCGTTGGGGCACTTTCACACTGACTAGTAACTTGCTGTCATTATTGGGCTTTAAAAACGCTCAAATTGAAACCCTGAAAGTTCTCCCGAATGCAAACTGTACAGTCTCAAACACAAACCTGAGAACATTTGTTTTCTTTTTTTTGCGGTTCATATTGGTAGATCACTTTGTACTTTCCGAGTGCCAAAACAACCTCAAACGTCAATTACTGTTGGTCTGTATGCAGCTAAAGGGAAGGAAGTGATAACACTGTGGCTTTTCCTCCCACTTTATCTTTTCATCTATACGTCATTTTGGATGATAATGAATTTCTTTGTTAGAATGTTAATGTTTAATGTTAACATCAATCAAAGAACAGATGTCTAATGTACTAAAAATAAACTGTAGACTGATCCCTTCTTAAAATTCTCAAAGTGTATATGTGTAGAGTTCAGGCTGCTCTCATATACAGTTTGTAGCTGTATCTGCGAAAAATTAATGCAATGTAATTTGTATATAATATCCCATGAAATGGGATAAGGGAGTACATTGGGGTGGGTGGTTATTTTAACCCAAACCACGATCTTTTCCTAAACCTAACTAACATCCTCCAGGTCTGAAAAGTGAAGCCAACGCTGCAGTGCCTTGAACTTGCATTCTTTCTAACGGCCAGCAGGGGGCGACTCCTCTGGTTGCAAAAAGAAGTCTGATTATATAGAAGTATATGAGAACATGAGCCTACTCCTCACTTGATTTATTACCTCAGTAAACATTGTAAACATGAGTTTATGGTCTTAATTGGTAGTTTCAAGTTTTCTTCAATACAGCATGATGTTCATTTAGTAAATTGTGGTCCCATTTAGAGTCAAATAGACCATAAAGCAGGGTATGCTTCAGGGCGTGGCTACCTTGTGATTGACAGGTCGCTACCACGGCGTTGTGCGGTCTGGGTGTTTTCGCCCTACAACTTTAACCCTTTCATAGTGCGTTTTCAGTTCATGAAAGTTAATTATAACATTTTTGGTAGCCTGAAAATATCTTATTCAGCGTTCAGTTGTACTTTGCTCGACCCTCTCGTGTCACATCTGGTTGCAAAAAAACAAGATGGTGACAACCAAAAACCAAAATGCTGAACTTGAGGCTTCAAAACCGTAGTCTACAAACCAATGGGTGACCTCACCGCGATCCACTTCTTATATACAATCTATGACTAAACCTAACCAAGTTGATCTTTTCCTAAACCTAACTAAGTAGTTTTGTTGCTTCAACCTAACCAAGTTGTTTCCTGTGAAGACGGAAGTTTATTTTGAAAAGACTGTATGTGTGTAACAATCAGAAGATATCATATGAACCATTGTATGAAGAGTTACCACCACAGATTTATACCTCGGGTCCATACTTCTGCAGCAGCCTCAATGATACTTTCACCTGTTTATTGTCTTTGCGTATAATTCAGTCGGTCATTACTTTCAAATTAGAACGGTTGGTAAAGTCTGTTACATGTCTCAGTATGAGTTGGTTACGTTGTGCTGTTGAGGAGCTGCTGAAGGATTCACACACTCTATATGGTAAACAGCGGTCTTGTAGGGTTTCATATGTAGACTGGGACCAACAACTGGGGTTTACATGTGACTATATATAAACATTATTACAAAGTCTGTTTCTGCCCCATGGCCTCGTGGTTTCTGATATGGCACCAACAGTGAAATGGCAGAGAAGCCAATTTACAGTTTATAACTCAACCACACATCAATAATAGGAAAAAAAATAGATTACAGTAAATCCATGGTTCAAAAGCTGCATACCTTTTGAAATGTCAAAGGGGAAACCACAATGGATAACTCATCTCAAAACTCATTTCAACTGCACAGTGCACGCTGTATTACAAATATTCAACAGCCTACTGTTCCCTCCAGGTATTTTTCAGCAAAACACTCTATACATTTTCATTTGAGATGAGAATAAAAAAGGAATGTATTTTTTTTCACTGGCAAGCAGCCAAACCAATTTAATTGCATTCCAAATGTGCGCAATCTCCACATAGCAACCAGCCCCGTGTTGTATTTCTCAAACTTCAACAACCTCCTTGACTTTCTCGGAGTAATTGAAATCTTCCACTCTTCCACCCTTCGTCATTATGCGGAGCAGCAGAAAGTACAACAAACCAAAACCAAAAAGGAACAAGGAGATCTGGCTCTCGGAATGAGCGGCTTGAGCCAATTTGTAACTTCATCAGCACATCTTGATACAGTTTCTCTGAAGTCAATTAAAAGAATATTAGGTGGTGTGTGTCTAGTAAGAACTGACGCCTTTCTGCTGCCAAGAAAGCTGGTGATTACCCGTGACTGGTGTCAGCAGAATCCTGTCAAAGTCTGACGAGAGGTCATTGCTTTTCATTTTGGATTCATTCTTCAGGCCTCGAGCCGTGTCCAAAAAACACGGAGACAATTCTTCTGATGTGAAAATAGTCATTCGATACGTATCCGAACGTGTCTGAAAGATATCAAACTTTTGCAAACAACAGTCTCCGGTGCCAAGAAGGTAATGTTTTAGTACAAACAAGCAGAACTGCGGTAATTAAGAGCACAACTACAATTTGGAAATAAGTAAATGTTTTCCATTTAAAAAAATCTCTGCTTCACCATTCCCAGAGATGTTGAATACATTTTCAATTAATGTTTTGGTGCTTGATAAAACATCAAAAGATCCTTTAAAAGAGCTTACTGCCAAATCGTGTCTCAGTGTCTTTTCTTTTTTTTTTTTTACTGCAAAGACAAGCTATAATCTCAGAGAGGTCCTCCCATCTCCTCGGTGGGTAATTATAGGATGGCAGGCAAATAAATCATCCATCAAGAATGACAGCATAGCGTGGACTTCTACGTATAGTACGACCCAGAATACGGTCCTGAGGTGGCCAAAGTAGCAGGCACGGTATCAGTCAAACGATGCTGTGTTTGCTTCAGGAAATCCTAATGACTGACTGTGATGTTCAAGGCCTGCAGAAATCTTCCCGTCAAGATGGAATAAAAAAAGAAAAAATAAATAAGTGTAAACGCCTTAAAATGGCTTTTAAGCAATTATCCCGCTATTTATGTACACATACCCATGCCTCCCTCTCTCTCTGTCACTGAATCTGTCTGAGAGCCCAGCCACATGCCAGTGCCTTTGTGTCAAAGATTAAGTGAAACCAGGAGTGCCAGCAATGCTGTGTTTGCACAGTGAACACACTCGCTTTCAGCTGCACTAACACATCATACTGAGGCCTTATAACAGCTACTGTAGATCCTTAATCAACATACAGAGGGTACAAAATTTGAAGTTAACTGTAATATCACGTTACTGATGCATTATTGTGTGTGTGTAGATGCTAAAAGAAGCTGAATGACAGCGACACAAAAACAGATTTCGCACTGATAAGCAAAGAAGAAGCAATTACATCTACATTTAAATACAGGGTGCCGTTCTTTTCTATGAGATTAAGTGCTCTTATTTGACGCTGTTATCTTGGGGTAGCGAAACCCGACTATCAACACACACAGCGAAAGGAATTCCTGGAAAGTAAAGCAAAGCTACAATGAAAATATTATGAACAAAGCCCAAAAGTGCCAGAGGTGGTTTACTAGACTGAGGCAAAAAAAAGGGGCCTGGGGGGACTGTGGGTTTGTAGTGATAGGGAGGGGAGTCACACACACACACACACACACACACACACACACACACACACACACACACACACACACACACACACACACACACACACACACACACACACACACTTGGCTCAGAGCGGCACAAACGGCACACAGCAGAGGACCAATCCTCTGTGGCCTAAACCAGCGAGCTAACTTCCTGTGCAATCCCGAGGTAAGTCAAACGTGATCTATTGACATTCAATACATCACAAGTGGCACTAGTTTCAAAAGTTTTCACTTTAGCAAGGGTGCATTTTCAATGTCAGCATTTCATCGGGCTTCATTCTTAATAATGTCACCCTGCGACGAGGTTATTCAAACGTCTTTCACAACTTTTTTTTTTTGCTCCAGCAGGGCTTGTAAAGTCACAATTAGAGAAGGAAGTCTAAGAAATAAAGCTTCCTAATACACACGCCCCTTCCAGAAATGTTTCCAAAATTGTGACTGCGATCACACTCACAGCTCCCTGAATGTGTTGAACTGTAAATCCTAAAAACATTCATTCTATAAAGTACACTTTCTAGTGGGTTGTTGGGCTGTTGCTCCACAACGCGACAAGCACTTCTGCGGTCTGTGTGCTCACACGTGTGCGCTTGTGTTTATTTATGCTGCGCGAGTGCGGACATGCTTGCATTTGCATGTACGAGTGTGTACCTGTGAGAGACAGTGTGTCTCTGAGAGTGTGTGTACTCAGTGGGTCCGTGGTCTCTGAGTGTGGGCCTGAACCAGCCATCTCCAGTTCTATTTGCACAGGACATGCCTCAGGAAGCTAAGACAACTGTTCGTGTTTGCCCATGTTGCGAACCCCTCTTAATACACCCCGACAGCTGCGTTCTTCGACGGCGCGGACGCTATGTTTACCAGTGTTTTTATACATTTATCCTATGGAATCTGTTGGATCACGGCGTCCTCGACTCGCCGACCTTCTCTGGAGTAAACGCCTATCAGGAGCGGAGCCAGGGGGATTGAAATGCCAACAAATAAAACGCACGCCATGGTGCAACTCTGACAGGCACATTCCCTGTGCTTCTTATATAATCTAAAACTCTATAACCTGTACCTGGATCAGCTGTCAGTCTTCCATTTAATACTGCAAACCTTCCATACAACAAGGATTGAGGCAAGAGCAGTTTTGATGGGTGATTTGGTGATTTCACAGACTTAAGGCTGGCCCACACGAAAAGATTTTTCAAATCTTAACAGATGTTGAAAATGTGAGAAACCCCACACATAACGCATGTTATGTCAAATTTAACTGTTTTGTTCCTATAGTGTGTGGTGAGCAACGATTTGGCCACAACAGAACAAATATTAAAACTACCAGTGTCAGTTTTTACACTACTTTGTACTAAAAAATCACAAAGAAAAAAGAACAAATATATGGATGAAGTCATGGAGACACGTTAAACACACACTTGCATAGTAGTAATCAACAAGTTGGTCTTCCATTTCTGAGGTCCATCTTACTACTAGTTTATGGTTTTCGTTTTGCATTAGCTCATGCATTAGCCGCGGCGGTGGTTGTTCTTCCGCTATAGTCAGCTTGGTTCCCAAATGGCTATCGTCCTTTCCCACGTTACTGTTCTCAGGGTTCCCCACAGGACGTCCGATCATAAATACTGAACATGTTATTTAAAAAAAATATTTATGATTTGAAATCGGTGCGGCCAGGATGGACTTCTGCGCCGATGGGGGGTTTGTAAAAAAAACATTGCTGTGGTTTGAGGTATGCTAATAGTATGTATGAGTGTGGTTTGAGCGCAACAGTACTTAAAGGTACAGCGTGTAGGATTTGACGGCATCTAGCGGTGTGGTTGCAGATTGCAACCAACTGAATACCCCTCCGCTCACTCCTCCCTTTCCAAGACTGCGATAACATGAGCCGCTGAGTGCATAACTGTGGTAACGCTGTTAGCCTCGCTCAGAGGCCATTCTTACCATAATAACACTACTTTAGAAGCAACGGAAGTCGGACGGCGGCTGGCGATACCACGGTTTTGCACTTACGTTACCGCAATTTCACAAGCGTGTCGGAGAACTACGTTGGCCTTCAGGTAACATAAAAACGTGAAAGGCTCTCTGTAGAGTCAGTGTTTGGTTTGTCCGTTCCGGGCTACTGTAGAAACAAGGCGGAGCAACATGGTGAACTCCATGAAGAGGACCCGCTCCCTATGTAGATATGAAGGGTTCATTCTAAGCTAACGAAAACACAGCGATTCTTAGTTTCAGGCGATTATACATTAATGAAAACATAGTTGTGAATATTATATTCCATTTCTACTGTTAGATCCCTCGACACACTGTTCCTTTAAGGTTGACAGAAACACTGTCCCTCCCAATCCTGTGATACCCAAAGTAGATCTTATCTTTCGAGTCCACAACCTGTCAAAACTTCCCCACTCTGATCTGTCTACACACCCAAAAATCACCCCTTCCCCCCCTCCTCTCCCTCAGTCCTTCCTCTCCTTAGTGTTTCATTTCCTGCTAATAGACTAAACGGCAGTTTCATGTAAAGCTTTTACTGCAAAAAAAAATCATGAAAGTACCAAAACATAGGCTGTAATGCACAGTTCCCTGAGAGATGTAATGAAAAACAAATTGTTGGGTGAACTGCGAGATCTCTTGTAGGGTGTGAAAGTCAGAGATGATGAGCTCCGTCTGTGCTTATGTGAAATGTTGATACGGTTTTCTCATACAATGATTGCGCTAATTTATGTACCAAAGCCTGCTTTACACACAAATCTGCCAAGGCCAATAACGGCGCTCATAATCTCCAGCATCTAGAATAATCACTTTGTGGTCTATTTGTTTATGAATGAAATGAAGCAATTATCCTAATGAAGATCAGCTTTCTTTGCTCGGGGAGTCGCCGCGTTACAGCACGCCGAAAATGTTTTGTCTTCGCTGCACCCGTCTTGGCCTCGCTGCTGATACCTTTAACCGTAAAAACAATGGGAACACCCAAATTGTTAGTGTATGATAATTAAGGACACACGGTTTCACAGCAGGGATGCTGAAACCGTTGCAAAAAAAAAAAAAAAAAAGACTGAGCTGCGCACTTCCTGACCTACAGTCTAAACCACATGTGGATGATGCTAAATGTCAGCATCAACAATAAGTTTGGTTGTTGCCCCGGGTGAACCAAAGATATAGAGTTACATAACAGAAGGTCACTGCAGTTTGAGTGTCAATATTGACTTTGGTTTATTGTTATAATAAAAAACAGAGCCTGCTATGCAACAACTTTGTGATATTGTCTTGCTGCTATGTATGTTTACCATATCTCTATTTAAGCCCGGTGTTTGTTTTAGTCCATATACTCTATAGAAATATCAAGGCCACATTCTGTAGATATCAAAGGGAAACATTACTGAGAGGTTTTTATTTCCTATTTGTGTGCTGATAGAAAGAAAATGCTTTGAAATGCTACTGTAGCACGGTGAAATACACTCAGTTCCCCCTTCCCATCAGCGGGCACAGCTTAGAGCACAGAAATGGTTAAATAAATCACATGAAGCAGATGTCTCGCTCGCTCTCTCTCCCTCTCTCTCCCTCTCTCTCTCTCTCCGTCTCTTACACACACACACACATTCATTAGTGAAACCCATCAATCAGCATTTCATGCAGTTTGGGTTTGAACCACACCAAATGCACTAAAACAATAAACGTCTGTCTTTCAAGTCGCTATCTGGACTGGAACACATCTGGTGGCGAGGCTCGTTTTTGGTTTCCACGTCGTTGAATGACATTACAGACTCAAGGGCGAGCTGAAAAATAAAGTACCCCTAAAATCTCTCTCCGTTTTCACTCCATCTACAGACCTTTTCTCTCTCTCTCTCTTTTTACACACAAATCTACTTCCCCCTCCCTGCACAAACCTCTCAAATGCTATTCCACCAACCCCCATCCCCCAACCAATCAAGAACTGAATATAAAACAGCACAAGGAAGCTGGCTGCTGGTGGTGGTGGTGGTGGTGGTGGTGGTGGTGGTGGAGGGGGCAGACAGACAGGGCTAGGCTATTGCTACTGAGGACGAACCAGTGGCCTCCTGAGGTGAAGACAGTTTAAAGCGCCTTGGCACGTTGGACTCCTTTACACAAGTGGGATGAAACACATACCCGACATCCAGCTGACGAGCCAAAAGTCAAGCCTGTGTTTGGGTTTCATGGGGCAGTGGCGATAATTAGGGTTAATGTGATTTAATGAGGGGCCACGAAGTTGGTCCGGGACTTCGATTCACGTTCCGCGTCAAAATCTGAATCGCTCTGACATCTTGTGATGTGGCCGCGTTTCGCATGACGGTACAGTTTTGCCACGCATATCACACCGAGCCAGAATATCAGAAGCAGTCTGGTGATTTCTTATAACATAAACCCGACTTTCCGGCTGATAGATTGCGGCGTGATAGAAATGATTTGGATAGCGGTAGGTAGTATATTACAAAAGTATATCGGGAATATTTTTTTTTTAAAACGCACCGTCATGACTGAATTCTTGGCAGTTTAATACAATCAATCATCGACATAAATAGCCTGTTTCTATGGACCTGGGTGATTAAGTAGCTAACCAGGCAGGATAAACTATACTATCTATTTTCAGCCATACATGACTTATGACCCTCTTAACACCTCTAGTAGCTCTGAGTCATGTCTGGTCTAGATTATAAAGTGCAGAGCGGAGCAACGGGAGTGCTGCAGAGTCTTTGTTACCTTCACTTTCTATCCTGTAGGTTAAACTGAAGTCCACGGTGGTAAATCCCTGTTATGGACAGTAGTGTATCCCCTCGCCGGTTTCTTTTCTAAACAGCCAACTGCCGTCCTCAAATGCCCCTATGTAGGTGTAGCTGCAGAATAGAAACTACAGTAGCATTGATATGGTGGCACATGGTATTATCCTTATATGTTGTAACATAGATGAATAAACAATTACATTTATCCATTTGATTCTATTCAAAAATGTACTCTGCATGGTATTTGTTTTTCTTGTGTTTTAAATAGGGCTGTCAAAGTTAGCGCGATAGTAATGTGTTAATGTTAATTTGTTTTAACGCCACTAATTTCTTTAACAAATTAACAACAAGTTGTGATTTTTAGGTTGTAGTGGGCTCTGTTTAAAGCTAGAGTAGAGATAGTGGCATCATATGAAACTAGAAAACCTAAGGAATCCATTAGTCCCAACCATGTCATACTAGCTAGTGCGAAGGAGGCTAAATAACGCTCCAAGCTTACGCTACATTTTGGTGTGGAAAAACTGATATGGCCATTTTCAAAGGGGTCCCTTGACCTCTGACCTCAAGACATATGAATGAAAATGGGTTTTATGGGTACCCACGAGTCTCCCCTTTACAGACATGGCAAGTCATAGTCAAGTCAGCACACTGACACACTGACAGCTGTTGTTGCCTGTTGGGTTTGAGTTTGCCATGTTATGATTTGAGCATATCTTTTACGCTAAATGCAGTACCTGTGAGGGTTTCTGGACAATATTTGTTATTGTTTTGTGTTGTTAATTGATTTCCAATAATAAATATATACATACATTTGTATAAAGCGGTCCACTCCCATGTTGATAAGAGTATTAAATACTTGACAAATCTCCCTTTAAGGTACATTTTGAACAGATAAATAATGTGCGATTAACTATGTACAATCGTGATTAAATCCCGATTAAATATTTAAATCGACTAACGGCCCTAGAATAAACTTAAACACATTAAAAGGAAGGTGAAGCTCTGTATGCAACTCACCGATCCACAATTCATCCATCTAATTCTACTCCGAAATGTCCTCAACATCCTTCATGCTATTGTTTTAAACAAGTGATCAAAAAAAAAAAAGAAAATCATAAATAGTGTTTTTTCTCTTGCTGTAATAGTCGGTGCACAGAAAACAATCTAAGCCCCACTGCTCGGCGGAATAACACTGTAGCTACTTATCATTAACTCAAAGACACAATCAGCCCCAGGCGATCCGGCTTCCCTCCATAACCTTTTGACATTGCTGCTGGGAAGGTAAATGAGAGAATAAGTTAGACACAGAGAGGAGGGGTGGGGGGGGCAGAAAGACTTGATTATGAATAGTACACTGTTTAAGGGGTTTTTTCATACAAAAAAAAATAATCTTTTCTCTTTATGTTATCTACTATTTGCTAACTGCTTTTAGAACAATAAACCCGCCACTGAGTATTCCCACTTCCAGCAGCTTTCAGCCTGTCTGGTGTGCATTAGAGCCATGCATGGGTTAACATTTCCCCCAGTGAGAACGGTTGGGATATTGCAACTCGGACTGGCCAGTCAGCAGAATGTTATGAATGGGCACAATGAAAAAACCCCAAGTCCACGCTGTCGACCCAAGAATGCTTGCCTCCATGTAATTAACTTCTCTCTGTGTACAGAATGAGGTACGGCTGGAATAACTCTTTTCTTTTTCTCTTTTTTTTCTGTTTCTATTAAGGACATGTTTTGAAGAGAGTAAAAAAGAAAAAAAAAAATCTGAGAATTCAACATGGAAAAATATTTTTGTCCATACTTTGAAGTATCCCCCATGACTAATACAGTGATTTGGAATAGCGGTGGAAATGGTACGGACCACTTGAAAAAAGGGGGGTGGTTACATGCTCTGCAAAAAAGCTGGCCTCGCTGCTCTTTGGGTGGACGAATGTCAGCTGCTTGTTCCTTGCACTAAAGATGTACAGCGAGGCAAGGTGGGAAATGCGATGTATAAATGAGGGCTATCTTGTTAGACGTGTTTCACACATCTCGCCCGAGGCTGTATTAGCAATTAGCTATGCACTGCACACACGCATAGTCAGTAACGCTTTGATTGAGATATCACTTCTGTAAGCTGCACAAAACTGTGTATCAATAAAGCTCCGCAGTGCGGTGAAGACGGCCTCAGCGGCATATATAAATAACATACAGTAACTTGGAGCAGACTATGTAAAGAATAACATCTGCAAACCATTGGATTATAAACCTATACAGAATAACTACAGTGTAATTACTTGAGAGCCTCTCTCTCTCTCGGGCGCCGTGTTGTTAGAGGGGAAGAGCGATGAGGAGAAAGTGGAACAGCTACTACAGTAATCTATCCAACTTCATTTCACCGGAGTGATTCTGCCCGGGGGTATGCACAAGTCATAATGCATTTGACAAATAGTCTCTCGCTAAAACAGGCATTTGCGAAGAAGTGGCCTTCAGCGCTGGTATACACAGCTGAGTGTACGCTGAACAAACAAGCCTCCCACTCAGCGAGGGAAAAAGATACAGAGAGGCTTCAAAAAGATTAGGAGAGATCTTGGGCGAAAAAAAAAAAAAGTATAAAGATGACTCACGGTGATTGTGCAAGTGCAGGACAATGCGAGTTGGACGGAGTTGAGAAGAGCAACGGAGCCGCGGGGTTCGTGGCAAAAAAGAAAAACACAAATCGATGCTCCTCTCATGTGTTGTTCTTTGCATTGTTCTCAAATGTGGATGCACAGGTTGTTTTATCACAATGAAATGGAGAGAAGCACAATGCCTGTTTGTCTGACATAATCTCCTTATCATTTGTTTTTTTTTAATCAGATTTCGGTTGGAAAAAGGGAAATCAAAAAGACTCCTTTTGATTCACACATTTACGCTGTATTTTGTTGATGTTGTAATGTGTAATTGAAGGCCTAAAATCAAAGGTCAAGTGCACATTCATGGATTTGTGGTATTGACTGATCCCGTCGGTGTGATCCATATTCCTGGCAGGCATCAATCAATCATCGGAGTGAATGTGGCCGATCAGCTCGAACCAGTTTCAGCTTACACATTCTTTACGTTCCTCAATTATTAACCCCTTCAGGTAGAAAAAAGCACACACACACATACACACATACACAAACACAAAGCCTTATAGCCACCATCAGAAATAGATGTGTTTGAGTTTACACCACTACAGGAAGTGCTGGGCTTTTATATATGGACTGTCCCACTTAGTATTATGCTCACTTCCTGGTTGGTGTATTTAACACTGTACACTAATGCATAACCACACTAGTGAGTTTCACACAAGACACACATATATATATATACATACTGTATATTCTGGTTGTCTCAAGTGTAAATGATGGTGAATCAACAGCTTCCAGGAGGCCTCCATTTGGAGGGTTTAAAGCCTGTTTATACCCTTAAAGACTGCTACTTCATGCACAAAAAACAAGGACTTAGAATCATCTTTTCAATTTCCTGTGAAATATTCTAACTAGGGCTGTCAACGTTAACGCGTTAAATCGTTTTAACGCCACTAATTTGTTTGACGCATTAACACAATGGATCTTTCGGAGGTTGTAGCAGGCTGTAGTGAAGATACCGGCATCATGAGAAACTATAAACTTAAGGAATCCATTGGTACCAACCATGTTATACAAGCTCATCGTGAAGGAGGTTAAATAACGTTACGTTAGTAGCTACATTTTGGTGAGAAAAAACTGGCATGGCCATTTTCAAAGGGGTCCCTTGACCTCTGACCTCCAGATATGTGAATGAAAATGGGTTCTATGGGTACCCACGAGTCTCCCCTTTACAGATATGCCCACTTTATGATAATCACATGTAGTTTTGGGGCAAGTCATAGTCAAGTCAGCACACTGACACACTGACAGCTGTTGTTGCCTGTTGTGCTTGAGTATATGATTTGAGCATATCTTTTATGCTAAATGCAGTACCTGTGAGGGTTTCTGGACAATATTTGTCATTGTTTTGTGTTGTTAATTGATTTCCAATAATAAATATATACATACATTTGCATAAAACAAGCATATTTGCCCACTCCCATGTTGATAAGAGTATTAAATACTTGACAAATCTCCCTTTAAGATGCATTTTTGAACAGATAAAAAATGTGCGATTAATCATGGAAAATCACTCAATTAATCGTGATTAAATATTTTAATCGATTGACAGCTCTTATTCTGACAAAAAACAACGAAACAATGTGTGCAATAGCTACAACTAACTACACGATTACTGAAATACAAAACAAAATATCTTTTTTTATCAGCTTCCCAGTCAACACCTGCTCACACAGTGCTACTCCAGAAGGGTCAACTCCATCCCGCTCCTGAAATGAAAACTGCCACGCAGGATGAACCGCTGCCAAAACGTCACATAAAGCTCCTGTATCATTATTCAACAGTTATGTGTACTGTAGTAAGCTGCGGCGCAGGCACACAGATAATGTGTCACTTTACATCTTAGTCACAGCTGTTACTTTAGTAATGACAATGTTATACGATTCTGTCCTTGAAACCCCAAACCAGCTCCGTACCGGGCCAACAACCTCTCTACGCTCGCTGCATCATGATAACTAGTACAGTTCATTGTGTTAATGCTACAAGACCTGCATGAGACATGGCCTTGGTCAGAGAGCTAAGGTCTCATTGTGATCCTAAATATACATCCGCAGCAGCTACTGTGTGAGCCAGACTAAGCCACACACACACACACACACACACACACAAATGTTGTAACATTATCACAAGGACAGAAAGATTACAAAAACCCTTCAATGTGAGGATATTTTGCCAGTGTTCACTTTAGTAACAGGCTAATTTAGTCAGTTTATGTTCGAGTTAAAGAGTTGAAGGTGATGTTACAGTAGGTTAAAGAATGACTGTATCATGTATTGTAATTCAAACCTCTCTGCCAGTGTGTGTGTGTGTGTTGTTCATGTATACATACAGGTGACTGTGTGTACGGACAGGGGAGATTAACAATTCAAATATTGTACTGTGCTATAATGTTTCACTTTGTCATCAGCGAATGTTAACTGCCTGCTGGCTTCCATCCAGGTGCTAAGGCAAGCAAACCTATTTGAATGGCTGCGGGTATAATGCCTTCTTCTTCTTCTTCTTCTAGCTCTGCCAAATGTTTACACAAGTTTTACCCTGACCACATTAATAAAATAACTTGTTCCTCGTGACTTGTAATCTTGGACTATTTGGCAGATATGTCCCATTTATCATTTGCCTAAATGCAAAACCTTTATCAGTGGAGTCATGGAACGAGTGGAGCAGTGAAAAAAAATGATCTCTTTACAGTATATAGGCCCCATGGCATTCAGCAGAAATATCAATAACTGCAGGAATAATAATGGCAAATATTTAGCTTTCTAAAATGCAAACTGATTTTGTGATACTTTCCTTCAAATAAAAAGCCTGTCAGTGATCTTTATTTTATGGCACCTATATGCCCACCTCAATTTACCAATAAAAGTGTCAGTTATATATTGGATAGGGTTTCGTGCGTAAAAACGCACGAGCACAAAACCTGATCAATATATTCCAACATCCTTCAGATAGAATTTCAAACAACAACGAGTGCTTTCTTTACAGGTTGCTGATGAATAATTAATTCCTAAAAAAAGTTATTATGTGCGCATACTGATGAGATTGGATGTATGCGCAAAAAAGGTGTTAACCAAGCTTGGAGGAATATAGGCGACTGTATATGGAAACACTTTCATCGAGCAATGATAGCAAAAAAAAAGACAGATTAATATACAGACTACACAATATACACCTTTAAGAGCATCACAAATAGCCCCTGATCCATAATATGCTGCCACTATTACATTTAGATGCAATCTTGATAGTTGTTTATTGGACTAATTGTGCATTGATCCATGTGGGTAACCTGTGTGGCGCAGATAAGATAGCGTGTTCGGCAGTTATAGGTTTAAACTATATATATATACAGGGAAGATATTTACAGGTTTTTATATGTATTCAGTTTTAGGAGAAGAGGAAAAAAAGGCACAATTTGTGAGCAGTGCGCTGGAGAGAAGTGGTGCGCTCCAACTCAGCTCACATGCAGGACAGCTATACGTCTCCGTAGTTTATCCAAATGAAATACATTAGCAAATTCTTCAATTAAAAGAAAAACCCCACGTGCACGAGCTCAGAGCAGGTGTCACGCGTGCTTTTCTGCTGACTTTAAAACAATGTGCACATGAGAAATAAAACAAAAGTTCAGTCATTACGCAGCCAAATCTAATTTATACTAACAGTGCAGCACTAATGCTCTCTCTCTATATATATATATATATGTGGCACAGCATATGTAACCGATGCATACTTGTGAGTGCTGCACATCTAGATCGGACCGACTATGAGCTGTTATAAAGTATAGAGATATAATGGTTACCTTGTTGGAGTGGTAATAGTCCAAACCGGAGTCAGTACATGAACCCACGCTTGAAGGGGGAGCTGGATAAAATCTGACGTCCATCTCAGAGTCCGCAAGACTGACGGCATGAAAGCGTAGCTCCAAAAAACCTGAGCGACTTCTCTCTCTCTCTCTCTCGCTCTCGCTCTCTCTCTCTCTCGCTCGCTCTCTCTCTCTCCTGCACACTCCCTCTCTCTTTTTCTCTCTTGTGTGTATATCAAACCGAGCAAAAAGTAGTAGCAGAAGAAGAGGAACGAGTCCTTCACATGCGTCCTACACTCACTTCTTCTTCGGCGCTATCTGGGCATTCGGCGCGGTGGTGATGCTCAGATATAACATCCCTATAAAGTTCAGGAGAAAGAGAAGAGGGAGAGGGGCTGGGAGCTGCCCGACTCACAAGAAAAATAAATGGAAAGTCAAATGCTAGCTGCAGGTAAAAGATGCAGAATGGAGATCTTGTCGACTGGTTTCTCCACAAAAAACGCCCCGTGCTCCGTTCCTGGTTTCCACAGGCGCGTTATGTAGCTTTGTCATGTGTGGAGCGCTCACATCCATCCATCCATGTGTTCCTGTCCACAGAGGGACTGCTAGGCTGCGACCTCTACTGGTCAGAAGAGGAACAGGCGGAGGAGGGTCAGTGAGGCTGGGAGGACTGGGAGGGGGGGTGGTGGAGAAGGAGTCCTCCCAAACTGGCAAAGGGTCAAGTCCACTCTCACCTCTCAGGACTCAGTCTACACACTTTGATAGGCTACTCTGTTAAAAAAGGAAGCACACCTATAAGCCAACTATTCTTTTCTGTAGGTCTATAAGGCAAGAATCTTAGGCCTTTCTGTATACTTGTCAATATGAGCCAAGTACACTTAGATGATTCTGTATACTTGTCAGTATGATCCAAGTACACTTAGATGTTTCTGTATACTTGTCAGCATGAGCCAAGTACACTTAGATGTTTCTGTATACTTGTCAGCATGAGCCAAGTACACTTAGATGTTTCTGTATACTTGTCAGCATGAGCCAAGTACACTTAGATGTTTCTGTATACTTGTCAGTATGAGCCAAGTATACTTAGTTTTCTGTATACTTGTCAGCATGAGCCAAGTACACTTAGATGTTTCTGTATACTTGTCAGTATGAGCCAAGTATACTTAGTTTTCTGTATACTTGTCAGTATGAGCCAAGTATACTTAGATGTTTCTGTATACTTGTCAGTATGAGCCAAGTATAAAGCCAAGTATAAAGTATAAGTATACTTAGTTCTCTGTATACTTGTCAGTATGAGCCAAGTACACTTAGATGTTTCTGTATACTTGTCAGTATGAGCCAAGTATACTTAGTTTTCTGTATACTTCTCAGTATAAGACAAGTATACTTAAACTTTTCTGTATACTTGTCAGTATAAGACAAGTATACTTAGTTGTTTCTGTATACTTGTCAGTATAAGACAAGTATACTTAAACTTTTCTGTACACTTGTTAGTATGAGCCAAGTACACTTCGACTTTTCTGTATACTTGTCAGTATAAGACAAGTGTATTTAAGTATACTTTTATTAAGTATATCTCTGATAAGTACATACAAAGTAAAGTGAAAGTCTCTTATTTTAAGTCCAAAAGAAGTATACTCATAGCACACTTGAACTTCAATTTGGTAAGGGAATGGATGAATGTGTCCACTCCCTGTAACTAAAGAAGTATACCACAGTGGTGGAGGAAGTATTCAAGTTATTTACTGCAGTAAAAGTAACAATACCACACTGTAAATGTGCTCAATTACTCATAAAAGTCTCATATTAAATTGTCACTCAAGTAAAAGTATGAAAGTATTTGCAAAATGCAGTTAAAGTATCAAAAGTCAAAGCACATAATTCACTGACTTTATTATTGGAACTGGTCAAGATTTAGCTAAATGTGACTATATTATATACTGCTGGGTGGTTTAATCTATAACACAGCATCACATTTTATAAGCTGATCATATGTTTTCCAATGTAAAATCTTTATTTGCAAAGAAACAAGTAGCTGTCAGATAAATGTAGTGGAGTAAAACATACAATATTTCCCTTTCATTGTCATGGAGTTGAAGGATAAAGTGGCCTAAAATGGAAATAATCAAGTAAAAGAACCTCAAAATTGTACTACAGTAGTTTGGAAATGTATTGGGTTGCATTCCACCACTGGTCTATACCACCACATGGGTAGGCTACTTATTATGTTACATTTATATGATCAAATAAATCATGCAACTCAAGAATCAAAAGTTTCCAAAGATAACACATACAGCATGTCAGTCTGAATTTAAGGGAAATGCATACAAACGTATGGCTAAGAATAAGAAGAATAAGAATAAGATAAGAAGCAGAATAATAATAAGAATACCAGGTTTGAATATGTAACTCAATGTGAACGTTATATAGCTTCAGTGTTCGAAATAGATAAATAAATACATTAATTAATTAATTAAAAAATAAATAAATAAATAAATCATGCCATGTTGTTATACAATGTGGATAAAACATTATAAAAAAAAAGGCTGCTAACAGCCTCGTTAGTTTTGTATGATCGGGTTTTCACTATAATCCAGGCAAGAAAATCTAACATTTTCCTTTTGTTTCTTTATAATGTCACTGAGTGGACGGCCATGGGTGTCCATTAAAAGAGCTGAATCTTAGGAAGGACACAGCTGAGAGTCGGTGTAGAATAACTCAGACAAGAAAAGGCCAAATACATGTGTAGTCTGTATATTTTTGTATAATGTTTAACAGGAATGCCAGTGAAATATGAACACAATACGGGTCAAAAACACCAACTATGTTTTTTATAAATGCATGAACTTGTGTTTCGCTATTCCTCTTAAACATGTAAATGATTTTTGACCCCGCTTGTTATGATGTGTAAAACCGCCACAATTCAGGCCACGAAGTTCACGCTAAGCTATCACTTTTGGTAAAGTCTGTTTAAATCCACTGCCTACAGCTACTTCGGAAATGCACTTCTTTTCACTTTATTTCATTTTGATGCCTGTCTTCTATCCAGCAGGCAGCTGAATACACACTGAGAACAGATAGACTTCTCATGGTAGCTGAGATAATATATATTGCTACTGTGCTCCGGCTTTGACCCTTACACACACACACATATACACACACACACACACACACACACACACACACACGGTCACATTTACACACAGCTGGCCAAACGCAAAACATACTCACGCAGCGGTCGACACAACAGGATGTAAACACAGAACAATGTCCAACCGGAGCTTCAAATAGGTGCAGAGAGGGAAAATAACACCGCTCACAGCCAAACGTGTATCACACTGTTTTTTAAGAATGGGGTGGGGTGGTGTTATGTGCTCCCTCATACGAGTAGGGAAGTGTCATTAATGTGTTTTTTGCAAAGCAGAGCAACATGTAAGTTACGCGTATACCGGCCAATGTGTGCATTTCTGTGCTTTTGCTGCATGTGTGTGTGTGTGTTAACCAAGCTGCCATTGTCATCCCAGTGGGTGACTTGTTGGCCCCCTCAGGACTGTGCCTATGTCCGTGTAGCTATTACGCGGCGTG
>CAKALG010046507.1:0-13077 GCA_916700815.1 Helicolenus hilgendorfi
GCCAGGAGGCAGAGGACACAGAGGAAGACTTGAGGAGGAGAGAGAGAGGAAACATGATTATTTTTTCAGTAAATGATCTCATCTTATCACGAGGATGTGTACAGAGGGACCGCAGAGAAAATAGTGAGAGGAATAAGCGTACACATGAAGAGGGATGAATTGAAACATGGGAATGGTTTTCAAGTGGAAACTATTAAGAATCTTTGTGTAACTGAACTATACCTGTCACAAATGCTTTTATGGTTGTCGATGTGAAAAAGAGAAAAGATTCAAAAGAGAAGGGTCTGATTCTCCCTTTTTGTTGTATCAGAAATTGATAATTTTGTCTAGGTAACTTGACTATGACTTGCCCCAAACTGCATGTGATTATCATAAAGTTGGCATGTCTGTAAAGGGGAGACTTGTGGGTACCCATAGAACCCATTTTCATTCACATATCTTGAGGTCAGAGGTCAAGGGACCCCTTTGAAAATGACCATGCCAGTTTTTCCTCACCAATATTATGCAACAAGTTAGTATGACATAGTTGGTACCGATGGATTCCTTAGGTTTTCTAGTTTCATATGATGCCAGTATCTTCACTCAGCTCGCTACAACCTCCTATGGATCGATTGTGTTAAAGAAATCAGTGGTGTTAAAACTAATTCTACGTTAACATGTTATCTTGTAACTTTGACATCCCTATTAGATACATGTTATTAGAGGAAAAGAAAAAATAGAAAGTAGAACCAGAACTATCCCTGTCACAGATGCTTCTACAGTTGTCTAGAAAAAAAACGCTAAAAAGTGAAAATGTTAAAAGGGGGCCTGTTTGTCGGATCAAAAATTGATAATTTTGTCTTTGCTTACACATCCAGAAAAACATTTCCACTATGAGAACTGAAAAAATCCTCCTGAAGCCATATTCTGACTGAAAGATCTAGTATTTCCAAGGCAGCAGCCTATTCACAAAGACATTTCTTTAAACAAAAAAAAGCTCTACTGTGTGTGTGGTTTTGTGTTGATGAGTGTGTCTGTCTGGCGTTGCCTTTCTGTGTGTTTGTGTGTGTCTCACAGCAGTCTGAGTGACACTCATGAGGGAAATCCCTTCTGCTCTATTTCATTGTTTTCCTGCAGACTATCGTCATTTCATCATTTCCACTCTCACTCAGTTCCTTCCTCTCTTGTCTTCTTTCATTCATTCTATATTTGCATCTATCAATTCAGGCCTTTTCATTCATTCCTTTTCATATTCATTTGTTTCTCCGTCTGTCTGTCCCCTCTTTGCGTCTGTCCGTCCGTCCCTCTCCGCTCTGTAATTCTCTCTCGCCCACTTCAGTCTCTTTATCTTTCTCATTCTCTTTCACTCCGTGTCTCTCGGCTCTGCTCTGTATTCCCTCAGTGTCTCGTTACAGTGGCTGACTTTGTTTCCGTCCAATGGCTTATCAGCACGACTTATGCTTTATCTGTATGTCTGAGTGTGTGTGTGTGTGTGTGTGTGTGTGTGTGTGTGTGTGTGTGGGCATATGCTTGTGTTAAGCACCAACAAAGCGTGATATTAAGAAAACTACTGTCTAAACTCCAGACACAGACACAGCACTTTTTACTTCCTAACAAGACTCTTTGCTTCACCAGCACATTTCATCACTTGCATCATCTGCATATTATTAGCATCTATTTCTCAGCGTGCCATTGCCTTTTGTCACATTATGTGTCAGCCGCTCATTGTTGTTGTATTTTCTCTCTCTGGTAGTCCATCTGTTTTGCTATAAATTTGCTTTCTTTCCCATTTTCTCTCGCCTTCCTCTCTCTCCCTTTCACCATATCGGCCGTCTTGGCTCTGAGAGTGATGAAATGCTGTGAAATAGTCCTTTACTGGCCACTCCACATTGTGATATGTTAAAAAAACAAAACGACATGACATCAGTAGATATAAGTGATCGCGTTATGAAAGTCATCTCATTCTTCTAGAGTGACTTTCCTCCGGTCGTCTGTGTCTCACCACTGATAAAATACGAAGCTTGTAATGGCGCAGTAGGAAAGCGAGTCGAGAGGATGCTTTATACATCCCATTAAAATCATGTTTTATTCCCTTTAAACTGGTCATAAATAGGAAATTGCAGCTTCGCCACTGGATAGACAGAGAACTTAATTAATGATAAATGATGAGTAATGCATTCAGAATGGAAAAGAGGGGCTGAATGATTTGAGAAAAATATCTAGTTGCTGAATGATTTATCGCCTCTTTAAGCCCATCAAAATATTATTAAAGGAACAGTTTGACATTTTGGGAAATATGGAGCCACGCAGCAGCCGCTTAAGTTAGCACCGCATAAAGACTGGAAACAAAGAGAAACAGCTAGCCTGTTGGTCAGGAAATAGTCTGGCACATAACCCCCTAACGCCACATGTTGTTTTTAATCTTTGATTTTTGTACAGATTGAAGAAACAAGATAAAACATTTGAACTGCTGAGCTTAAGGGGCGCTGTATTGTTTTGTTGTTTAACCTTGCAACCAGGCGATAGCCTCTGGTTCTGGATGATGTAGAAAGAAAAACAAATTGAAAAAGTTTGGAACCAGTGGGCAACATCTGGGTCTTAAAAGTGAAGCCAATGCGGAAGTGCCTTAAACTTGCATTCTTTCTAATAGCCAGCAGGGGGCGACTCCTCTGGTTGCAAAAAGAAGTCTGATTGTATAGAAGTCAAGGAGAAAATGACCCAACTTCTCACTTGATTTATTACCTCAGTAAACATTGTAAACATGAGTTTATGGTCTCAATCGCTAGTTTCAAGTCTTCTTCAGTACAGCATGATGTTCATTTAGTAAATTATGGTCCCATTTAGAGTCAAATAGACCATAAAGCAGGGGATGCTTTAGGGCGTGGCTACCTTGTGATTGACAGGTCGCTACCACAGCGTTGTCCAGTCTGGGAGTTGTCTGTGTTTTCTTCTTACAACTGTGTGTTTTCAGTTCATAAAAGTTAATTATAATCTTTTTGGTCACCTAAAAATGTCTTATTCAGCGTTCGGTTGTACTGGCTCCACCACATTTCAATTCTGGTTGCAAAAAAACAAAATGGCGACGGCCAAAATGTAGAAGTGAAGGCTTTAAAACTGTAGTCCACAGACCAATGGGTGACTTCACGGTGACTACGTCCACTTCTTATATACCGTGTATGGGTTAGCTGCCTCTCCCTGTTTCCAGTCTTTATGCTAAGCTAAGCTAACCCTGTGTTGGCTTCTAGCTTCATGTTTATCGTACAAACACGAGAGTGGTATCAATCTTCTCATCTAACTGTCGACAAGAAGTGAATAGGTGCATTTCCCAAAAATGTCTAACTATTCCTTTAATAATGTGAATCGTCTCTGAATTAAATGGAGCAGCTGTTTCTTTACAATCTCAATTTAGATTTGGAAACATATAATTGGAAGGCTTACAGTTAAAGTTAATTGTAATTTTAAAGTTTTTTTTGTATGCATGTCAACTCAACAGGATAATATCTATTTTTTAACAGCAAATACAAAATGTCTGGGTGAAGAAATAATATTTAGAGATTAATTTATTGTATATATCCCACTTATTTTACCTGCCAGACAGAACGTGTCCTCTCCTAACCCAGGACACTGCTCCATTTTGCATTCTGAACCAGAAAGGTTCAGAAACTAAAGACCGTGGCCTTGTAAGAGAGATCAGTGTGTGACCTCTCTCCTGTTCCTGTATCCATTATCCTCTCCGCTCCATCCGGCAGTATAATCCTAATCTCTGGGAAAATTAACGCCACTTCACAAAGGGATAAAAGGAGAGATTTTGAAGCGTCCTGTGTGCCATCGTACTTTGTGGTGGAAATGCTTCAGAGGGCCGATCTTTCACTGCAGCGGCTCAGTATAGGAATCTGGAAGGATTTTTTTTTTTTTGGCTGCACAGCACAGTGGTTGTGAATTTTACCAGAAAAGGTTTGAAAAGGTGCAGTAGTGCGGGAGATTTTTGAGAAGGACGTAGCTCAGAGGTAGAAGCACCGTTATACAACGGAGCGAGAGTGAAAGAGAGCCGTGGAGAGAGAGAATCGGTGTATATTTTGCTGCTTTTCCCTCATATCAAATTTCAAATTACGGTCATCTTTGTGCATCTCTCTCAGCCCACATGCAATATGGGCTTTTATTTTGCAAAGGTATTCTCTCTTTCACCACAACCCCTCTCCTCTCTTCTCCCTCTCTTACTGTAGATTATAACTCCCCCTCACCCACTACCACCCTGCCCTCAGAGCTGAAGCCTATCTTCCAACATTTATGAGTGGTTTTAGCTGCTCTCGTGGAGGAGGTAGTTGTTGTTTTGGCTTATTTTAGCTGCTCCAAATCCTCTCCGCTGTAGCGCTCCACGCAGCCAAACCAGAAGGAAAACATTCAGCCACACACAGTCAGAGCAAGATGGGGGAGCTTGAGCAGTCCAAATAAGTTTTAAGTGTTTCTGTGCAGTTTAATTCAGTCCAAACAGACTTCAGAGTGAATCTTTTATAAGAATCCCCGAAACACATGCCGTAAAAGTGCTGACATTTTGGGCAAATGCAGGCTGGCAGCGATGGGAAACAAACTGAGAGATGGCATTAAAATGCAACACGATGTTCCTGTTTGATTGAACTTCGGAGGGAACTCTTAGAGCATGTAGACTCCCGACTAGGAAAAATGTACATCAATATTGGTAATCAGTTGGCTTAAAATTACATTTCAGAACATTTAAACATTTGCTTTCTTTGTCTCATATAGGTGACGTTACTTTTACGTTATCTTTTTTATATTTTTCAACCCTTTTTTTTTACTTTCAAATTGCACATTAGTCAAGCTAATGATGATTAGAGCTATTATGTCAGATTTCTTTCTGTCGTTGCCAGGTTGGAGGATCTTTCTAAGCTTCTACACCTCCAGTCTGTGCACGTGTGTGGGCGCAAATGACACAAGTCGTAGGTAATCTTTAAATTGGGGTAATTAACCGTCGGTGTGTGTTTGCGGCTCATTTGTATGTGTGTGTTCGGCTGTGTGCGGTCTTGTAGTATAGGCCTATTTTCTGCCTATTTAGTTCCTCTATCGCTACAAAATTGCAGGATTATGTTATTAATCTACACAGGCACAGACATATTTTTATTAAACTGCTGTCAATGTGTTATTTTTTTACAGTTTGTCACCTTCGTATGCATACGGAGAGTCATATGACTCCTGTAAACGTGGTGATGTTTGACAGCGTCTCTTTGGCAACGCTGCTTGACAGCTCCAGGGCCTCAGCTGTTTGTAAGTTTATATCCATGGGGCCCCTGGGTGACACTGGAACCCAGCTATGATGTCATCACCACGGGCATCACCTCCTCTTACCGAGCCCAGTCGCATGTTACCGAGGGGCCAAGCTGTTTTCCATGCAAGCGACAGACTCGCTGCTATCTTATTACTAGAGCGACCAGCTGTCCTCCACGCAACAGACTCGCTCGCCTGTGTTTCTTAACTCTTTGTTTCACATTGGTCCTCGAAGAGTTTCGATTTTGACTCTGTGACGCCCAATATCAGCTACGTTACCTTGTACAATATTATATTATGCCTTCGCTTACAGGTAGATAACAAACCTCTGAATTGAATCAATGGGAATTGTTGTCTAGCATAAAAAAACAACAGGAGTGCTCAAAAGATTAGTTGATTAATCAATTTACTGGTTCTCAAATTAATGAATAACAAGCAATTTGAAGACATCACCTTGGGCTTTAGAAAATTGTAATGAGCATTTTTCATTATTTTCTGTCTTTTTGTAGACCAAATGGTTCGTCAAAAGAAATAATTTTCAGATTTGTTGGTCATGAAACCAATCTTTACTGTAATCGCAGCCTAAATGAACAGTCAAGATACTTCAGTCAACTTCTATTTAGCCTTTTAGCATATTTTACGCACAGAATGTTGTGAACACATTAAAGCATGATAAAAAGAATAATACCTACACACCGGTTGGTCTTCATCAAGATCAACTAGTGCCTTCAGCAGTAGCAGTAATGATGGCATAATGTTGACAGCATATATTATTATTGTATATATACATAGTAGGGTTGGGCGACATATATTTCGATAACAATATATATCACGGTATAGCATGTTTATATAGTCTACATGGAATAACCACATGGTAAAGACTATTTTTGTCTACACCTGCACGAATTAAATACTTGAAAAATGAAAAGTACTTTTTTCATTTTACTTAGAACCAAAATGAACATGACAGTCTCAAGTGAAATTATAGAGAACAAATAAATAAATATTTCCAGCTATACACTGACTGTATTTAGATACATAACACACACAAATGCAGAGTAATCCGATTAAGACCACAGTTTGATTTAACTACATTGGGGTATTCTCATAAACATAATTCTTACCAATTCAAATTTTCGGAGATATCTAAGTTACTTATTATCAATTTAGACGACGTAATTGTGTGTCGCGATATCTCGATATATGATTTCATCGCAATACGATTCCATTGATAAATGCTCATATTGAATTATCGCCCCATTCTAATATACATTGCATGCATGATAGTCACAACTGAAGTGATGATACACGACTTTGAAGGTATTTGCGATGATAAGAGACATGATGGATACGCGATGACACCTTCACCTGTTTGAGAAACAGAGACCGCCATGAGGAGAAGTTATTAATTATAATTTGTCTGATGTCTGATGTGTAATCTCCCGTCTATAATATCTCAACAGCACTCTGTGCAGCCTGTCCTTCCACAGCAACGGTGTCTGTGTCATTTGTCAGAGGCTGTTACATGTCTGATCTCCACCGTAACCCGAGACCTCATTTAGTTAGCAGATGGAAAAAAGCCAGGCGGCGTGTGCACGGCGTGTCGAATGTTTATGTGTGTTTGAATCTCTTTATACGTCTGCCGTTTCACTATATGTGTGGCTTTTCCATCTAAGTACAAGAGGTATAAAAGGATACACGACACTCACACACATATAATATCACGGTCTCAGCAGTACCACCGCATCATTTCAACATTGACAAGGTAATGCTGTGTTACCGTAGCAACCGAGTGCTATAGACGACGGTGAAGAGAGAGAGAGAGGGGAGAGAGAGAAGGCATGGGGAGAGAAGTTTGAGGTTCACAGCAAAATCCCGTCATTTAACCCACATTATCTCTTTTCTCTCAAGCTCACAACCTCTCTGCCCGACTCTCGGGCACTTAATCGCTTACTCACAGACGGGAAGTCATGGTCACACACACACACACACACACACGCCACACACACTGACACGGGCGTACAGCAGTTGAGGATAAGCAGGAACAGGGTGTAGAGGTTTAGCCTGTACTCCTGCTGACAGTGTGTCTGAGGAGACGAGAGATTGTAGTCTCTGAAATCGTGCTTTTTATACTTTATTTTTTTAGCCCCTATGGGATTACTTCCAATATTTCTCTGTTTACTCTCCCACCTACTCTCTCTCTCTCTCTCTGTCCATTCCTCCCGTTATGAATTCTGCATCGGTAAGACAGAATCATTATTTGGACTTAGAGGGGTGAGTGGGTGAAATGTAGGCTGATCTGCCTCTCTAATTCATGCTATCTGTATCAATTTGTTGTGACTCAGCTGCGCACACAAGCTAAAGCACGGCCCTTGGGAACGTGCGATGACATTGTTTTTTGCGATGGTGGCTATTAATTAGTGGGAGTGACAGGTAAGACAAAGAGAGGGATCGAAACAAAGGGGAAAAATGATCAGTAATGCATAATTTGAGGCCAGTTTCAGCTAGCAGTTTCACTGCAAACACCACGTCTTTGATGGATGTGGTGTTGCTTTTCTACTGACCACTCAACTGGGCGTTCGTCCAAAGCTGAATACATTCAGAATTTGCAGAGAAAACCAAGGACGCACGTCTTTTTTTGATGTCACGTCCGCATCAGCGCGACTAGAATAGAATAGATTTCAGCCTTGGATGCGTTACAAGTCGTAATGTATGCCCACTCATTCCTGAGAAAGGATGGATGGACAGATGGTATTGATCCAAAGCGCACGCACACACACACAATATTGTGAGAGACAGTTGTCACGTTGTGGTTTTAAAGCCACTGTTTTGTGCGTTTTTAGTTGGTTATTTTGTTGTTTTATGTTCTGTAAAACCCATTTTTTTTATAGATAGATGGATGGATAGATAGATACAGTTGAAGTAGTGGCTCTAATCCTAATATTAGACTTGGTTGTACAGTGCTTGAGATCTCTTATCTTGCTAATTGGATGCCCTTTTCAGAGGCTTGTGGAGTGTTCACAAAGACAAATCGAGGACATCTCAAAGGGCTATATTATCCAGGACCATTATCAGCCATTTTCTATGATTACTTGCTGAGTAAAGTACTTTTTCCCCCCCCAAGAATGAGCCCTGCTATAGCTTATCAGCATCACGCTGGATCCATACTGGACTTTGCTTTTGAGTGTGTAATACTATATCAGTATCGCTGGGCAAGTGCTGAACTGGAGTGGTGCTGTTTGTGGTGCAGGGGGATTATCCAGATTTGTCCCCGCCAGTGTCCTTTGAAAGTGAGCCAGTGCCATGTATTATTTGTGTGTTTCATCTGGCACGTCTGGCACCAAACTAAACTGTGGTGAAATTTAAGGAGAAGGGGAAAATAAACCTGCCAGCAGACATGTGTGCACGCAGGGTTTCTGCATGCCCAGCTGGAGCTGGTTCAAGGTGACCTCCGCCGTGGCAGTCTTCTAATTCCTACATGGCGCTCCATGTAGCCAAGCTCACCACAGCAACAACAATCTATACGCTAAATCCTAGATGACAAACATTACAGGGAGGTCAGAGGTCAACGCCACATTGCCCCGGATAGAAGATTTATGTGTTGTAATCGTATGATTATGATGATCCATGATTAATCACAAATTAATCACACATTTTTTTATCAGCTCAAAATGTACCTTAAAGGGGGATTTGTCAAGTATTTAATACTTCTATCAACATGGATGTATATAATTATTATTGCAAATCAATTAACAACACAAAACAATAACAAATATTGTCCAGAAACCCTCACAGGTACTGTATTTAGCATTAAAAAATGACATTGCAAACTCAATCCCAACAGGCAACAACAGCTGTCAGTGTGCTGACTTGACTATGACTGCATGTGTTTATCATAAAGTGGGCATGTCGGTAAAGGGGAGACTCGTGGGTACCCATAGAAACCATTTTCATTCACATATCTGGAGGTCAGAGGTCAAGGGACCTCTTTGAAAATGGCCATGCCAACTTTTCCTCACCAAAATTTTGTTCAAGTTCGGAGTATTATTTAACCTCCTTACCGACAAGATAGTATGACATTGTTGGTACCGATGGATTCCTTGAGGTTTTTCTAGTTTCATATGATACCAGTATCTTCACTGGAATTTTAAAACTGAGCCCGCTACAACCTCCAAACAGCGATTGCGTTAATGCGTTAAAGAAATTAGTAGCATTAAAACGAATTTGCTTTGACAGCCCCTACTTTAAACCATTGTAGGAGAGAGGAAAAAAATAAATGTTTGTCGTGAAAAACGAAAGAGTAAAATTCAAGTTCAACAGAGAAACCTTGTTGTTTTAGAAGTTTAAAGGAACCTGCGATCCATACTTCTCGAAATGACTTTCAATTACTTTAAAATGGCTATTGATTACATACTTGTATTTGCCAGATGCTTTGGATGGCTTGCCAACAAGCTGTCATTCCAGTTTCTATTTAACTCCGAGTCTCATGTAACACTAAAGGCTCAGACTCCACTCCAAGCCTAATGCCACACACACACACACACAAATACACACACACACTCACTTTGTCACGCTGCTGGGGCTTAGTGCCAAACCCAACATCGCAGCAGGGTTGAAAAGTGCCACCATCTACTAACCACCCGGTGATGAATCTGGCTTGTTCGTACCTTCTCAAAGCTGACCGATGTCTTTAAAGAGTTCAAATCAGGCTGGCTTGTTAAACAGGGAACGTAACCGATCAGTTTAACAGGCCCGATCGCTGCTGCAGGCAGACACAAAGTTAGTTTAGCTCTACTGTGGCTCTGCTCCAAACCATACGCTATACTCCCTTAAGCCACTGCACTGTATTACAGCTGTACCCCCAGCGTAATGCTATAACCTAAGTCACTGTATAATGGCTCCATTCCAAAACCAAATAACCACAGTCAGTGTATTAAGGTCTACATTCAATACCAAATCCTTCCCCCTCTCTGTCATTTTCCCTGTCACTCTTTTGATTATGTGGTCAGTTAATCTGCCAGCTTTGTTTGCAACAAGGTGCATAAACACACACACACACACACACACACACACACACACACACACACGCACAACCAGATAAGCTGGAGTGCGTGTTTATGTGTGAAGAATGAATCCTTGTGTGTGTGTGTGCGGTGTCAGATGAGACAGTCTGCTGGGATCGTGGAGGCCCCGAGGCACCATATGGTCTCTGTGTCGCTCATAGACCTCTCTGTTCTCCTCTCTCGCCTCTCCTCCTTCATCCTTTCTTTTTCCTCGCTGTCTTATCTCTCTTTCACTATACGCCTCTTTGATCTCGCATCCTCCTCCTCCTCCTCTTGACTCCCCACTGTTTTTTCTCCTGTGTCTCGCACTTTCTGTCACTCACTTTTAATATCCTCTTGTTGTCTTTTTCTGTGGTGTTATGTCACTTTTTAAGCTCTTTTAAACACGTCATCATCATCATTTGTTTTTCTCTTCAGAGTGTGATTTTTTGGGTTACCACATTCTGTTTTTCATTTTTCGCAAGCCAAGTTGTTCGAATTAGTGGCATAGAACTGATCTAAAATATCACCATCTTTACTCCATCTCTTTCCTTTTGTTTTGAGGATTTGCATGAATGAAAAAAAACCTGGATTCAAATGAGAATCTTTTCCTGAGAACATGCATTTTTCCCTATTATAAACCAACTCAGGCTGTTCTCATACACCGTTTGTAGCTATACCTACGGAAAAATAATGCACTGTAGTTGATATATATCGCACAAAATCAATTTGTAATCCACATAACTGTGAAACAGGAAGTATAAAGAGCGACAAACGGGGTACAGGGATGACGTCGGGATGGATGAGTGGGTCAAAAAACATCGACCTTTTGCATAGGATAGTGGCCAGCAACCTTTACTATGAAAAGAGCCATTTTAGGCACAAAAAAAAAAAAAAAAATCTGTCTGTAGCCGCAAAACATTTGAGCATTGTGATAAAGGTAACACAGTTTATAGTTTAAGTATATAGTATATAAGTCTAATTCAGTGAGGGCTATGTACTGCGGAGTTTTAGGGCCACATTGAGGGAAGAAAATCTGAGATTTCCAGAATAAAGTCATAATATTACAAGAAAAAAAGTCGTAATATTACGAGAATAAAGTCATAACTGTATGAGAAAAAAATAAAATAACACGTAAAATTACTAATTTATAATATTATGACTTTATTCTCATAATATTACGACTTTTTTCTCGTAAACCTATGACTTTATTCGTGTAATATTATGACTTTATTCTTGAAATCTCAGATTTATTTATTTGTCCTCAATGTGGCCCTAATACTCCGTCGTAACATAGATCTACAACAATGATAAATAAAAATGAAAATGTAAACAAAAAACAGTTATTCATTTCCATTTTTTTAAATCCACAGGGAGCCACTGGAGAGGGGCTAAAGAGCTGCATGTGGCTCCGGAGCCGCAGGTTGCTGACCCCTGGTCTAGGAGAACTATAGTATGAGGATACGTTGACCATCTACCAATTACAAAACCACTTGGCTAATATATGGGTTTTTAATGACAAAGAAATTACCACTAATCTGCAATGGAAATGCATTTATTGATCATTTGGCACAAATGTGTTTTTACATGGAGCCACAGCATTTTTAAAAAATTGCCTTTGAACACCCATAAAGCATCGTCCACAACCTCTCAGAAATGTAATATCACTTTCTGTCATCATGTAGGTTACAACGTTTCATCACAGTTTACGGCCATTAAGTTGAAAATATGGCCATCTGACGCTGAAGAATGCTAACACTTATTCCTCTATTTCTCTTGCTGATCAGTTTTCTGTCACACACAGACAGCTTTTTTTGCTTTAGCCCCCGCTGATGAAAGCGCACCTTTGATTTTTGCAACACTTCAAAAAAGTTCGCACGGAATACTGAATGGAAACGTCTGACACGTTCCATTTCTAAATGAACCTCATCAGCGTTAGAAGAAAAAACGCATCCTTGAAGGTTTGACCTCTGCCGTTTTCTCTGTACTATTCGGTGGCTTCGATTTGATGCGATGCCTTTCCCCTCTCTACTCCTATTATATGCATCTTCCAGTGACTCAGAGTTTGTGAGGAAGTGTGTGTGTGTGACAGGACCTTGAAGAGAGAGATCAGAGAGCTTCAAGCTTTGAGAAAAAAAAAGCACAGAGACGGTGAAAAGCAAAGGAAAGAGGTAGAGAAAAACACCTGTTATGAAAACGCCTGGCGGTATAATTGATTATGCACATTTTGTGTCAAAAACGAATATTGAATTGGAGTGAGACTGCTTTTGGCAGTATTGTGTTACGTTCGTGCCAAGAACGTAATTGCATGAAAGAGACATTTTTGATGACTAACGGAGAATATTTGAGGTTTCATATTCCTAAAAGGCTTTAAGCTATAGTCTTAATGCAGTATTTATGTTGATGAAGCTTAATGAAAGAGGGACACCGAGACAGATAACGCAGTTATATTGGACTGAATTGAACGCAGAGATGGATGGAGAAAAGGGTAGAGGACAGGTGAAGAGAGAAAGGAAGAGGTATGAGGTGGTGGTGGGATGGAGATGGAGATGGAGGGAGACAGAGCGGCCCCAGAGGGAGGCGTATCTATCGACTTAGAGGTGCATTGTGGGTGTGTGTGGAGGGTCTGACAGATAGTGTTGGCCTGTTTAGTGTCTTTTGTGGGGGCGTTTTTTCTTTTTTTTTTTTTGCCAGTCCCCTCTGGAACAATAATACCTCTCCCACAGGAAGACAAAGATCCCCGTTTTTCTCTGTTTTTTTTTTTTTTTTTTTTTTA
>CAKALG010046512.1:0-11578 GCA_916700815.1 Helicolenus hilgendorfi
CTGAAAGCCAGAGTCCTCCTTTTCTGCTGACCTGTCCAAAACGCCTCCTCCTCCCAGGAGCAAAGATGAGCTGCAGGAAAAGATGCAAGCGGGAGATCTTCAAGTTCGCACAGTACCTGTACAGACTTGTCACAGGCCAGCTCAACGACGGTAAGGATCCCGGTGCACTTTCTGAGAGGCTCCCTCGTTTGTTTTCCATTTGCGGTGATTCTCTTAAATCTGCTGATCTGAGATTTTTCTTAGATCAGCAAGGCGTCTTATCTTCTTGGCAAACTTCTCCACTTGACTCGCATTTTGAGAATTAGCTCATTCCGAAGTTAACACGTTGAGACACGGGGGACTGTGTTAGGACACCTTCATACCATCATTGCCTCACAGTATTTAGGTTGTGTGTACATTTTGATGTCTGTGAGGATTTCCAGAGTGGGCTTGAATTTATAACCTACTCTACATCATCATTTGTTTAAGTGTGCGTGCATGTGTAAGTGTGTAAGGAAACAAGGACAGAGGCAAAGGTGAAATCATTCAAATGAAAAAAAAAAAAGATCAAACTGTGCAATCTTTGGCTGTTAAAATCTTTTATTAAAGTATTTAAGCATTTCTACTCATTGGGTCTGTGAGATCAGTCTTTCACTCTATCTAGTCTTCCAATACCTTTTTATCATTTTGACCATCATAGAGTTCAGATTTTGTTAAAAACTGTATCGTAACAAACACACCAGTGGTGTGGAGCGGGATGCTGATGTCGAATCTTTCTGAACTCATCCCCAGAAGCAGAAATTGTTGCATACTTCGTACGCACCCAGCATTATTCATCACTATTGCTGTACCTGTATCATGCTGCAGAGCGTAATAGATTTCGGTTTCCCTTTTGTTGCGCACACACACCAAGAGCTTTTCTAATAAGACCAATAGACTCAATGGCATTAACAAGATTAAATCTCGGATTATAGTGGATTACCATCAGATTACTCCACAAGGAGTTCAATGCAGGATAAAGGTTAGCAGCGGTATCATACACTGATATCTGGCACATATGCATCAAACGGATGCTAAGGATTATTTACATATGTCACCTCAAGACCTTTTTTTTGTATACTACAGATGATGTGAGTACACTTGCAGCAAACAATTTACACCCTTTGCCTTCCACGGCTCTTGTTTGGTTCTTGCATTAACGGAGCTTCGCTGTCAAGTAAGTCGTTGATTATCACGCAGCATGGGTGAGAACGTGGTGAGCTCCAGAGAGGTGCTACATGAACATGTTAATGAATTCTAACATGCTTCAGTACACGTGAGACTTGCAGTATTTTTTTTTCTAGCAGTGGCTCCCTCCTAATTGTTGTATGTATTGGGACTTTTCACATACGGTACAGTATGTTTTCCATACAGCCGTGGCCTACTTTCTACAGTCTCCTTGACCTTAGAGACAGAGAGAACAAGTGGGGAGGATGGGAGGCAGCTATAGAAAGGGGCTGCCCTATTAAAGGTGTAGATCATTCCAATAAATATAGACATGTGGGAGATACCAAGCATGGAGAAACCCGTCTATTATATCTGCCCAAAGGAGTACGCTGTTGGTTTCCATCGCTACCAGCAGGTCGTTTAGGTCACATTGTAATACCATGATGAATATAGTATATTCCGTTGTAATTTCCTTTAATGTCCTCATAGGTTCAGTTGAAAATGTGGCATTGCTTTGTACTGCGCTGTAGGCTACAGTGTTTGTTTGGGTGCAAAATTGTGGTCTTTAGTGTCAGTGTCAGAATGTATTAATTATTGATCATGTTAAATACAAGGCAGGACATATTTCCCTGTGGACTAAGCTCAGCTGCTGTACGTGTGCTGAGTTAGTGAAACGTTCTTTTCTTATTGATCGCATTGTCCGAAGAGTTTGGTTGCTATTTTATGAACCTCAGGACAAACAAGACTCAGAGTAAATGGCCGGACCGAGTGTGGTCAGTCTGTGAATTTGTGGCTACATTGGCACACAGATAGTTAGTGTTCAAGTCTATAATGTTAAATCCAGCGGTACATGTCCACCAGGCGCGGCGAGGACACTAGGGGATGCGCCACTCAACTGGCCGTTCAAGCGGTGACGTACCCTATCGTGGAATGCACCTGATTGATCCGTTGTTTTTCTTGCTTGCCTTTTCAAACAGAAAAAAAATGTCAGTCTGCTCATAAACTTCCGTCTAAACAATCCACCAAAATCTACTTCTGAAAATATTTTAAATGAGAAATAGGAAGTTTCTTTTTCGAACAAGATCGCCTAGTTTCACAGCTTTCACAGCATTTGCATAAAGTTGAGATTTTTCAACTTTATGCAAATAATGACACCCTCCACCTCGACGCAACACTCCCATCATGCACTGCTTCTCCTGCTTTCTATAGGAAATAAATGGAAGGCAAGGATCTGGTGGAAATGCGCCGATAGAGGATCACTCACGCCGGTGAACCGCTGACACGCCTCAGTGTAAAAACGTAAACAAAGGACTGTTCCCACCTTTTCATTTTGAAAGAGCAACGGCCAATGAGGAAACTCCAACACTCGGCCGACCAATCGTATAACTCCATCACTTAGTCAGTCACTCAGTGACAGACTTTTGCGTTTGTAAGCCCTCTGCGGTCCAACCAAAAAAAAAAAACCTTGAACTGGCAGTACTGTAGCCTATTTTCCATCTTTGGAAACCACAAGATGATATTTGCAAAAGCCACGTTGGTTAGACCACCAGCCTATCAGCTAGTAGCATATCAAGCAAACAATGACGTTGGTTTGGGACACATGATACAACTACAACCGTTGTGATAAAAAACTAGAGAAAGACATTACACGTATACAATTCCGAAACCCATTATCAGTCATTCATTAGACACTCTCTGCCCGAGTGGATCCATTTCTCTATAAACACATGCTATTAACTTCTCTTACAGAGCCTGTGCTGCAGATTGATATAAATGGAGTTTGACCACAGCGAAGCTGGCTCTCCAATATTTGGGTGACCAGGGCAATGATAGATGGAGTCAGTTAGCAGACCATGGGATTTTAATTGAGATGTTCATTGTCCTAGAACAGCCTCACCGTCATCGCTTCATTGATCATTTGCCAAGGCCAGCAAGAACACATAGTGTAAGGGAGAGGGTAATGTGCATGATGTAACAGAACGGGCCTGTGCAGATTGAGCTGTATATCACATCTATAATGTCATGAATGCTTTTGTCTACACAGGCCTTTTCTCAATATAGATATATGGACAAGAAATATGTTAAAGGTCATAAAGGTGACCACATTATCCTCATATACAGAGCAATATTTCTAGCACGGATGTGAAGTTAGTATTCATTTGATGTCGTCAGTGAGCACAGGAAACCATCTATTGTTACAGCAACTGTTTTAGAGATACGGCGGAGACTATAGGCCACCATTTGTATTCATGCCACCAGTGCTGCCCAGCAGGCCTTGAATTTTCCAGCTGTAGGGGGAAAAAAAGAGGAGGAAACAAATCACAGATGCACATTCTTCCATGCAGTTTATAAATCCAAACAGCGGTGTCAGCACATATTCAATACATTGGAAAAGCAGGAACTTATTTGTTGCTCACACCAGGGGAAATCTTCATCTATTCCAACGTTTACAGCACAGCCTCTGTGACAGACGAGCAGGGAGGGCTACCGGTCCGCCAGCGTATCCATCAGGATCATTTAGACGTCCTAAAGCTGGGTGATTTATGCTGCTAACTTGGAAGTGACACGTTTTCAATGGCCATTCTTTATGTAGTCAGTACCCTCGGTTGTGCAGTGAACACTTCTTTTCCACCTCTGTGCAACTGGTTTGCATTGTAGTACACCATTTGCTCTGGATCAGAGCAATACGTTTTCGAATCTGTCACCACATCTCCGCTGATTGCTTCTTCTCCGAGTGTTTGGCTGCGAGGCGTCTCAGCTTCTGTAATGCATCATCCTTTTTTTCTCGTCAGGACAGGCTCTCATGCTCGTAACGGAGTCCAAGCATATCGTAAGACGTCACGACGCGTACCCTCTCGACCCCCTGCACTCACTCATTTCTAAAAAGACTGGTCAAAAGTTTGCTTGGTTCAACTTTTTAACCTCCTTGTATTGATTTCAAGCAGTTTGATTCAGCTTGTCAATGCAGGAGTTTTCCCCCAGTAGTAATGAATATTTCCTTTGGCCGTGTTTGTCGTAATGGAACAATGCGGAACGACTGTAATGTCTCTGAGCTTTCAAGTGATTATATATATTGTTTGCGCAGGGATGCGGTAAATGCCAAACGAGCATTTCTTTCTTCGCTCTCAAGATGTTTCATTTTTATTGCTAAATCAACTAAATGGGATGTTTTTGTTTTGTTTTTCAAAAATGCAAATGATGTCGGTTTACCACTAGTATCTGTTTTATGGGATTTTTTTTCAGTTACATTATCTGAAAATGCATCCCTTAGTTAGACTGACAGCTTAGTGAGACAGCTTGTGTGGGTCAGGACTGCAGTGGCAACAGGGAAAGCTGAGAGACGCCTACATCCTTTCTTTTTTGCCAGTTTTCTCCAGCTTTTCTTCAGCACTCAATCATCTTAGAGATGTTCTTGTCCCAGCTTGTCCTGGGTAAGCCCTGGGTCTGCTTCCGAAACAGTACGGTTCAACCCCAATAGGACTTTCCTCAAATGATTCCTGTCTGTAGGAGCGGTGGCTTGAGTTCAAGGTCCTTTGAGACAATGTAGTTCGAAAACGAGGAGTAATATCTGTCTGGGAAATGACTTTCGAAATAAACCTTTTCATCTACTCATGAGATATTTATGTTGAATTATTGAAAACGCTTCTGTAGTTCTACAGTAATTATAAGTTGAAAGAGGGTCTTATCTGGTACCAAAGAAACTGAAATCAAAGAACATAAAATGTACTGCTGCAAGGAAAAAGATGTGGAGGTACTCGTCCAATCCACGGCCGCGAGACAATGCTGTGTAAAACGCACTGGGTGACTTTTCAGCGTGCACTCGGGAGCACATGTGTGGGGGGGCCTGCCCAGTGACGCTAGGACCCGTCTTTGTTTCCCTCTCTTTGGTTTCCTGACGGCTATTAGCAGGTCATGTTCCACCTGTCCCATGAGGACAGCACGTTCAAAGCCCATAATCCCTGACCAAACACTGAATATTTGATACCCACGGGCAGGTTGGGTTGGCATCAAGTCTGTACAACGGTGTCCCCAGTCTGAATGGCAAGAGAAGAGTCGCTATTTAACACTGCTTGTTTTCACTGTATCGGCTGTGGTTTAGAGTAGACAGTGTAGTGTAGAGTGTGCAGGGCTGATGATAAAATATTCCATTTATTATAAGCTAGTGTTTGAAGTCCATAGCTGCTTTGCTAATCGAGAATTAACCAGCAGCCTTTGTGCCACTTCTCTAATAATTTTCTAAAATTTACGGACCTTTGCCACCTCCGCAGAGCTCATAGAAATATGAATGTGAAACAAAATGGCCAAGGGATCATCCAGTGTTTCATTAAAATTGTTTGTTCTGCAGCTGGTTTATAGCTTTTTTCTTAAATTTAACACAATATCCAAAAAGCACAGAGAGGCTTTCCGTAGCAGAACATTTCTCCCATGATGTTTGGACAGGCAACAATAACAGATGGCTTACCGTGTTGCATAATGTTTCCTTTCACACCCAGTGAACTAACATGGCATCTGCTTGATTCACCTGACAAACATCAAACTTCAGACTGAGATACACACAGATGCCGATGTTCATACAGTGCAAGACAAGCTTGCTCACTTATTGCTTACACTCCTATGATGCGTTTCATTCCTTACAAGAAAATCATTTACTTGTTATTTAAGCATTGTATATACTGTATATTAGGGCTGTCAATCGATTCAAATATTTAATGCATGATTGTCCATAGTCAATTAAGTCAATATTGTCCAGAAAGCCTCACAGGTACTGCATTTATCATAAAGAATATACTCAAATCATAACATGGCAAACTGCAGCCCAACAGGCAACAACAGCTGTCAGTGTGTCAGTGTCCTGACTTGACTGACTTGCCCCAAACTGCATGTGATCGTCATAAAGTGGGCATGTCTGTAAAGGGGAGACTCATGGGTACCCTTAGAACCTATTTTCATTCACATATCTTGAGGTCAGAGGTCAAGGGACCCCTTTGAAAATGGCCATGCCAGTTTTTCCTGCCAGTGTTATTTAGCCTCCTTCGCAACAAGCTAGTATGACATGGTTGATTCCTTAGGTTTTATAGTTTCCTACGATGTCAGCTGAACTCGCTACAACCTCCGAAATCGCAAGTTGGATTAATGTGTTAAAGAAATTAGCGGTGTTAAAATAAATTTGCATTAACCCATTATTATCGCATTAACTTTGACAGCCCTATCTATCCTATCTATCTTCTATCCATCTATCTGATCTGGATGTACTGAAAACTTTGACAACATTTTGAAAGAAAACAACATTTTAGGTACATTCTGTGTATCATTTAGTATTGGATCACGTTAGATTCACAAATATGTGAGAGGAAACTAATGACGACCCACACAGTGTTGTTTCTGTCTCTACAGAGTAAGAACACTCTGTAATATACAGTAGCTTAACAAGATGTCTTTCACTGACTTGAAGAAACAGATTAGGATGTTGTAGGGATCCAGAACATAGAAAGCATCACTGCCAAACCTCTTACATAATGGAAAAAACAAGAACACGTATCAGTGTCATCTGGTAACGGTTTTCTTTTAACCTTTCACCGTGACCCCTTTCCCGAGGTTCACTGCCTTTGGCAGGGGCAGAAAGAAGACATTTGACTGTGATATCTGTATCCATATCAGCTTCCTGGCAGGCCCAGCTCACCGTCTCATTGTTTCACAGCCTTCTTCCGGTTTCTGGTTTCTGCTGCTGTGTTGCCGTCCAACACCAGAGCAGCACAGATTCTTTGGCTCATAGGGTCAGTACACACAGTGCTTGGCTACATTGCGAGCATTATCGGAACACGCTGTCGATGTCATGCAGTAGCTAAACCCCAGGCTGGTCCACTCAAAATCCCCCTTTGCCTGACTGAAAAGTAAGGGCTGTGTATTGGCAAGAATCTGGTGATAAGATACGTGTCCTGGTAAAGGGGTTATGATTCAGTATATTGCCAATTTTTAAAATCCAAGTTTAGGAAAGCTGTTATAATATAAAGAACACACCATCATATGCATAACATCGGAGTATTTAAAAAAAAAAAAAAATATTCAATCAGAACAGTGGGATCTGCATTTCCTTGTAACATCCAACATCATAGTACTACTTTTTGATAAATTACAACACTGCTATCTAGTGATTGGGGGTGTAAACACAACATAATCTGAGCATGTTAACTATTAAAAATTGATACTGCTTTTGAGAATCGATGTAGTATCACAAAACCTAATAACACAATACTCAAGCGTATCGACATTTTCTTACACACTTACTGAAAAGGAGTGACAGGCTGTAAAAGCTTGTTGAAGTACTGCAAGACAATCTGGCCCAGTGTTATGTAAAATAGCACAGTGAGAGTGCGCTCACTGTAGTGGAAAATGAATGTCACCATATGGTTCGGTCTGCAACTCTTTGTAAAACCAGAGTGAAAATATGACTTGACCTTTCTATTGGCGAGGTCAGGATTGGGAAGTGGTTGCACATGAATAATGTGTGAATTATATTAGGTTAAACTAGAGACACCAGCTGCGATGCCAAATTGGGCCAAGGACATAAAGTGTGGGGGGGGCTTCCTCACTTCCTACCCCCTTACTGCCGGCGCCCTTGCTCGGACCACACCCATCTTTGAACTCGCCCTTCATTTTGATCTCAACTACGCATCTGTAAAGTTTTGTGACGCCAAATCGGGTAAGAGGCGTAAAGTAGGGGCGTAAAATGGAGGATTCAATGACCCCTTCGCCCCCTTGCTTGGACCATGCCCATTTTTTAACTCAACCTTTATTTTGATCTCAACTACGCACCTGTAAAGATTAATGAGTGCATCTTGCACGGTTGCAACTCTATCGCAGTGACAAAATCTGTCCACAGACAGATATAGAAACACAGACTCAGAAGGTGAAAACAATACCAGCAACGCTGTCTCGTCTGGTAATAAGCCCTGGATCACTTCGTCATTCATCAAGTCCCCATGTCAATGCAGTCATTTAATCACCTTTGTTGCTGTGGTTGCAGAGGGATACCTCAGTCACTCACCATCCCTGCAGTTCCGTACCTTATTAATTACTAGATGTAAAATGAATCATTAGGTAATGATGAGCTTGTCATAGAAATGTCACGCACATAGATTGAAAGTGATTTAAAGCTTTGTATGGCAGGGGACTCTAGTCAGAATTTTAGTGTACTGTACGCCCTCAAATGTTCACTCCAACTGACTCTATTACTGAGATGAATGTGTTCAAACCCAATTAAAGGGACATTCAAGTGCTTCAGATGTGAGATTCAACGGGTACACTGCCACATTAGCAAAAGTAGTTGTGGTTTTTGTGCTTTTATCGATCGCCTCCGTGTTCCCACCACAACATCCACCAATCTCTTTAAGTAGCCCGGATTTGATTTCCCCTCATTTTTTTTCTATATTTGCATTCTACATTGGCCTGTGGTTATCCCGTGCCACTCTCCATTTAAATTCACCCTCGCCAGCCCATGTAATCAGTTTTCCCATTTGTGCTAATGTTTGTAAACGATTGTCTTTCTGAGTGGAAAGAATGGCGAGGGTTATTTTTAGTTTGGCGAGCATGGTTGAGTTACAAAGCTTGCTGTGTACGGAGCATTACTGTGTTGAATGAAATTCGCCTCGGTGGGTTGGTATCAGTGGAAAAAAAACCCAAACAAAAGAATCCTTGGTACACTGTTTTCATGATTAAGCAAAAAAAAAAGAGGCAAGCTTAGTGGACCAAAGCTAAACTGCGCAAAAGAACTGCCGAAACCACTGTGTGCCCTTAAAGATCGCAGACCATTAAGAGGAGCCTTAATTTGTTTGGTTTGGATTTGTTTTCTTTGCTCTTAGTTGTTATCACCTCAGAGAATTGTTCTAATAACCCAGTGCTTTTGCTATCTGCTCTCCCTCAAGTGATCATTACTTTTGTTACCTCAAAACACCCTATCCTCCCTCGCTCTCTCTCTGTCCATATTATCCTGCTTCCAGCTTTCTCCTCTCCTACTCAACTTTATCTCCTCGGTCACACTTTGTAATCGCCTAATTTCCCGTTGAGGCTCTTTGTTCCAAATGCTGCCTATTGTCAGTTGCCCTGGCTGTGTTTTTACAAAAAAAAGTGAACCCACTGTCCCAGACACTCTGCAAAACGAGAGACAATGTCCTCTCCATGCTCCGTTAGCTGGCAATTACTGAGACTGCAACCCTGCTCCTGTTCCCCGCCAACAAAAGGAGAATTAGTACACCTTTGAGGGTCTGAGTGGAGAGGTAGACAGGAGGGCCTTACTATCATTAATACACTCTTAGATAATCATCACCATGCGAGAATCATGCACAACCCCATGTTTTTAGTTTGTAACATCCAAGTAAGTGCTGACAGAAAAAGCTCTCCTGTTGAACTCATCATGTTTTATTGAGACTTTTCTCGCTGCAGTCCAGCAGGAATCTGGGCTTTTGTATTTTTTTTTCTTTATCATATTTCATTTCCCTCAGGCGCTGTGTGGATCCACTGATGAAAAAAAAAAGGGGCTGTTCTCAAACGGTTTCCATGTCTTCTTTGATTGGTTCGAGATTGGAATTTCAAACAGATCATTCTCCCTCACGGAAAGCGGGAGGTTCGCGCGAAATGTCAAACGGTTGAATAAACTGAGGCAATGAAAGGCTGAATGTAAATGACAACCTGTTCCTGCAAACTGAACTTTTTGGTTTGGAGTAATGTGTTGGCACGTTTTTCTGTGTGACTCAGGACCAGATTTGTGGTCAGGATGTGATGTTTTGGTCCAGAAAGGGCTGTTTCTGTTCAGCGCTTTTCAGCAGTTTTGGACAAGTATTAATACTCTTACACAAAACCTGTTATTTCTGGTGGCCAAGTTAATGAAGTCCACTTTGTCAGGAAAACAAAATGTGTGTGTGAGCATTGTATATCAAGGCAGGTTGTATAAACAGTGTTTTGCTTCTTAATTACACCCTGTTAGGTTCTGTCACTGTGGAGCAGGTTTATTTCTCACACCGACGCCTCATTGAATAAGAGTCTACAAGTCTCCAAAGAGCTGAAGCGCACACACACATACACTTTCACACACACACGCTGTATACACAGTCCCATGGAGAGTGTAGAGCTGTTGGATATATCACACTATTGGCATTGATAGAGGCACTGCAGTGTAAAAAAGCTGCAGTATGGCATCAGTATTGCATGTCCATTGTCAGAAAGGTCGATTTCTCTTAGATTCCATTGCACTTTCATACATTTCCTTGTTGTATTTTTCCAATCTTGGATGAATTTTGCGCCCTATAATCACATATTTTGCACATGATTCCAATATAATTTGAGTAACCGATATGGTCTCAGCTGCTTCAGAGGTCAAGCAGAGGAAGTCGCTTCATCGTGGTTTTTCTAGTTTCGGTGTAAAGACGGCAGACCCAGCTCAGGTTTGTGGGCGTTTGCAGGGTGCAATGGATAAAGTGCTGTTGTGTGACCAGAATGATGCTGCCCATCCTCAGCGCTCAATCCATATATAAGCTCCAAGTCAAGGACACTACAACCTAGCCACTCAGTACAGCCCGGTCCGTGGGAGTCATGGCCAAGAGATTAAGCCCAGATACATTTCTCCCATCAACTCCCCACACCTCTGTTGTAAACTGGTGTAATCAGTCACTCTCGCCGGCGCGGCTCGTCACGGACGGCCATGCAGAAAATAGAGCTCTATCTCCATCATTCTGCAGACAGATCCACCCTTGGCCCCATTACTTACCTGGCTAACTCTGTGTCAACAGCGGGCAGGTGTAAACAAGAGGGATCTTGGCTGTCTAACATCACTGTTACTTAGAGCATAACGGAGGAGCTCCGAATGCCTCCATTAAGAGGAACAAATGAATCCATAAATTAGCAGAAGCGAGCCTAATGCTTTAACTGTTGTCTGCTTCATTAGTACTTGTAAGGTAGGTGTAGTGTCGGTATTTTAGCATGTACATGTACATGTATGTGTCTCTAAATCAGAGAGCACTGAGTTAGCATTTTATATTCGTCTTTAAATAACAGATTAAGGTGGGGCAGGCGCAGTATTCATATTCCGACATTGTCTACTATATATGGCTTAGTCCTGAGCTGTACTTTTAGTATGATAGGTGTCAGTGTGTCTTGACCATTGTGAGAATTAACCCATTAACAGTTTTCCCTTTTTTTCCAGTCTTATAGGTGCTAAATTTGATATCCAGAGCATTAATATTGCAGCAAACAAGTGTTTGCTATGTAAAGATATAGAGGAGTAATGGCTACCTGAGCAGAGAGAGAAGTCTCTTTCCCTCTGTGTGTGTTGTAATGCAAGCTTCTCCTTGCTTTGTTGACATAGCCGGGCCGGCCGCGCATGCTTTTAGTGCATGTGAGC
>CAKALG010046516.1:0-23100 GCA_916700815.1 Helicolenus hilgendorfi
ACTGTGTGCTGTGCACAAAGTTGAACTTGGTTGAACGCCGCAAACTGCGCACTCTGTAAGCCGTGCTCAAACTTTGGTCGCCGCAGCAAAAAGCTGTTGCAAAAGATTGGAAATCATGGGTTTCAAAGCGCAGTTGTGCTGTTTCCGCGTTCTGTGCGAAAGGCCCATTAGTGCTCATCCGTATCGAAATGATATTTATTCCTATAAAAAAATTATATGTGTTACTTTAACACAAGTGCTGACGTACTAAATGCCACTCTCTCTTTTGTGAGACTCTCGAGCGCTATAACCGCTGGAGCAATAGAAGACTAATTGTCAAGCTTTCACTGTCAGCTGTCCACCATTAGCTCTGGAAACTATTATCGCATCACTTACATTGAGTGTGTAGTCGACAAGTTGGAGCTGTACTTCCATGATATTTCTATAGATATCGGTCACTCGCTCAGAGTGGTATTGTCTCACTCTCTCTCTTATTTCTCCTGTCTATCTGTCTGTCTGTCCGTCTGTCTGTCTGTCCGTCTGTCTCCCACCCAGCTCCAGTTTTTCATAGTAACCATCCACACCACCTTCAACCTGTTTGCCGACTGTAACTTCCCTGACTCCATGAACATGGTCGTGTTCTCCTACTCTCTGAGCCTCATCGCTCTCTTCAGTAACTTCTACTACCAGAGCTACCTCGCCAAGACCAAGGCCAAGAAGACAAAGAGAGAGATACAGTGAGACAGAGAGAGCGAGAGAGAGAGAGAGAGAGAGAGAGAGAGAGAGATGGATATGAGGATAGAGAGCTGAAACGAAGCAAGTTGGAAACAGGAAGGTGGTACGAAAAAGGGGGAAAGAGGAGAAACGACAGAATCTAAAAAACTATTTCTACTTGTTTGTTATGTTAACGACTTGATTTCTTATATGTACAAAATACATTACCATATGTATGAAGACTATTTGTATGCGTTGTGAATTATACATATAGAGATGTTTACTATACTTATGAGTGGTCTTCTATTCACACATTCATTCACTGCTTCTGTTCATTCATCCAGAACAAAACCTCCAACACACATTAACCCTGGTTTCATCACCCCCTCCCCCAACCACTAATAGATGAATCTTTCTAATCACCAGCCGAGTCGCTTTATTCTTCTCTTACACCCATTGGTTGGCAGTCGCAGCCAATCAACTGTTGGCTGTCATTAGCTATGTATCCACCTATTCCTCCCCCTTTTTAAAAAAAAAAAAAAATCAGGGTCCCCCTCCCCAGTTTCCAGCATTTAATCCCTTTTACCAGCGGGGAAACCACAGCCCACCACACAAACCCCCCTGGTTCCATCTGTCATGATGTAGGAGTATAATATCCTGAGTCCAGGCAGCGGTCCCATCCACTCCGCCTTGTGGACAGAAATGGAAGGACTGACTGAATTCACCATTCCTGCTTCTCTTACATTACATTTCCCCTGCCATCATCACTTATTCCCAATCTGTTCACCAACTATCCATACTTTTATCTCCAGCAGCAGGTTGGTTTCTGTTCAGAAACTCAACAGGGGGCGCACAAATTTATTCATTGGCATGGCTTATAGACACAAAAAAGGCAACGGGCCACACGTAATAATGTTAGTTACACTTGTGCTGTTATGACAATTCAAAATGGGAAAAAAGGTTCAATTGTGAGCATTAAATAGGTAAACTGTAACAGGACTAAAAACCTATTTGCATCGAACGCACAGTTATGCACAGTCTGGCATAAGGAGCTCAGAACTTAGTCCAGTGAACCAAATATTATGGTCTGCTGAGGCATTTCATCCCCTCTCAGAAAGCCAAATTAACTGTTTTCTGTTGAACATAGTGGTAGATGTGGAGTAAGTTTGGAGCAAGTTTGAAAGGCATCTTGGAATAAGGGACTGTTTCAAAGCAAGGGGCTTTTATGTAGTAAAAGTTACGCTTCTTCTGCAGTTATTTTAGACCAAACCACAATCTTTTCCTAAACCTAATTAAGTAGTTTTGTTGCATAAAGCTAACCAAGTCATTTCATGTGAAAACGAAAGTTTATTTTGAAAGACTGGAGCAGAAATTGACACGTGCGCCCCGTAACTTTTCATAAGATATCATATGAACCGTTGTACGAGGATACGTTACTTAAAAATATGCAGGTTTTAAAATAAGGAAGGGGGTTCATTACATTTGTTATGCCTCAGGGATAAACACAATGCACTTTGGTGAGAAAAACTGAAAGAGAAACTGTGTTACAAGAAAACTCCACAGGGTAACTTCAATATATATATTTGAATTTATCACTACAGATTTTGCCTACGTTCTTTATTGGCAGATGTGAAGCTCTTCTGAAGGCTCAGAAGCACACCATAAGCACTTTGCAGAGTGTGTGTGTGTGTGTCTGAGTGCAATACATCACCGTATGGCCAGTACTAAAATAACACAGGACACACTTGTGTAGCATTATAAGCCATATTTTGCTGCTGGCAAGTACTTAATCCGCTCTCCATTTCAACACAAGTGTGATACAAGCGCGCACACACACAGACACACACACACACACACACACACACACACACACACACACACACACACACACACACACACACACGCACACACACACACACACACACACACACACACACACGCAGAGCTGATTGCCAGGAGCCCATTTAAAGAGTGATGTCCCTCAGCCTCCCTGCAGGCACAGCTCCAGGTTGATTACTGCTGAGTGCCGTACAGCTCAGGCATGACTGACTTCCTGGCACGCAGTCGCTTTGATCAACTTATGATTTTGCAACCAGATGATGTTTTTTCATCTTTCATCTTCAGTGAGTTATACGGCGCTTTTGAGATGATGCCAAGCTAGTTACAGGTGTCACTTAAATATTAGCACTTTTTATTTTATATTTGACGTGAATAACGTCTGATTGGCACGATGTTAAAGGAGCTATTGATAACAGTAATAACATTCAGGCACTAGATGTTGCATTATCCCTTCCCCCCGTTCCATTCACTTCACAACAAGTGGTTGCCAGGCACTTATCGTTAATCTCAGCCAGTTTTTTTCCCCCACTCTATGGCCCTGTTCAGACCTGGTATTAACATAAGTCCCTCAGTGATCTGATCACAAGTGAACAGCTCTAAGTCCAGGTGTGAACGCACTCAAGACGCATTGAGGATGCATTGAGATCGGATCTTTCAGACCACTTTCAGAGGTGGTCTGGGCCACATATGACCACCATACTCAACGTCCCGCTGGATCTCATGTTTATAATAAAGTCATTTTTGATACATTTTGAGGTAAGTATTGGAGGTAATTTGGTAGTAATTCCAAAGAAATTTCAAATTGGTTACCGTAAATTCCGGACTATTAAGCGCACCTGAATATAAGCCGCACCAACTAAATTTAAAATTGTACATATATAAGCCGCACTTGTCTATAAGCCGCAGGTGTCCACGTTGTAACATGAGATATTTACACAGAAAGATGGTACAAATAAAGTTTTTTTTTATTTTTTTAACTAACGAAATGCTTGTTTTCTGAACAATGCCTGTAACACGGCAGTTACACAGCAGTAACACGGCAGTAAAACGACAGTAAGGTAACATGGCAATAACACTGCTGGTTTGAAAAATAACCAGCCTACTAGCCGTGGACCATTAGTCTACCAGAAAAGTCACTGATCGCTATGTTCATCTTCCTCCTGCGCACTGAAACCATTGAAGTCGTCTTCTTCAGTGTCGGAGTTGAACAGCCTCAGAATGACTTCATCACACACTTTCTCAGTCTCTCTGTCGTTGTCGCTCTCAGTGTCACTTTCGTCTCGAGGTGAATTTGTGCTGTCCAAAACGAGCAGTGCTTTTTAGCCGGGCCGTTAGCCCGTAAAACTCTATAGATTAGCCGCATCATTGTATAAGCCGCAGGGTTCAAAGCGTGTGAAAAAAGTAGCGGCTTATAGTCCGGAATTTACGGTACTTGTTAATTATCACCTAATTACCATGAAATTTGCGAACCTGTAAAATGAAGTGATATCGAAAACTTTTATTCGGCACATTTCTTAAAGCTCTGTGGAGGTATTATTTTTTCAAAAAATATTCATCTACATAAAAATGTTATCAATAAGACCTTTAATTAAAATACTTTGATACAGCCAAAAAAAATCAGAGCAGCCGCTGTGCTGCAAAACGTGCTCAAATCTGTGTTTCCTGAATCTTGTTTGTGAATGACTTTTGTGTCGGTCTCCTTGGTAACAATGTTGAGACAGCGTTTGGGCTGCGGTCAGCTCGAGGCACACTGTAATTAATAATCAGGTTAGAGGGAGAGGCTATTGAAGCGCTCTCCAAGCTGCTGCTGCTAACTTCCTAGCTAGTGAGAGGGACAGGGATACACACACCCACGCGCAAGGACACACACATAATTGTTGATAGTGAGAGAGGTTTGGGATGAAGAGGCTGATGAGTGTGCTTGAAGGTGAGCCACTGGGTTGTTTCGTACAATGAGGGTTAACAAGAGGCTGCAGCAATCGCGCCGTGATGGGAGCGCACTCAACCAGCAGGCAAGCTATAGTGTTAATCAGCCAACCAACCAGCTAGTAGCTCCCTGTCAAGTGTGTGTGTGTAATTAACAAACATGACGCTCCAAGTCCTGGAGAGGAGAAGTCATCCCCCCCTCTCTCTCTACATTTTAGAACCTCAAGTATAAATCACATTTGCTAGAAAACGTCTATCAGTCACTTTGTCATCACAGCATATGTGCGTATGTCCGTGTGTCTCTTTGTCTCCAACAAGAGAAGCCCCATCTGCCGGCGACATCGTCCCCATTTACGATGACAATGGGATGAACCCGGCGCCACCTGTATCTGCGCTATCAAAGTTATATGGGGGGGATGTGTCATTTGTCTCGACAGGTTTGATTTATGGCTTGTATTGTTTGCTGCGGGTCAGACAATCTCGGACCTAAAGAGATGTGTTTCAGCGGGACTCGGGCTCACGGGGTCTTAGTTGATTTGATTCATATTTGCATGAACAACGATTCTGTATATTTTTGGCCTGTTAGCCCAAATTGATCTCTGGTACGGCTGTCACTTTTTGCGTCACGCTAGCGACGTGGTCATACACACCAACCTCGAGACATTGAGACAAATTTGAGTTTCAGAGACTTTGTTTTTTGCATTCTGATGACTTTAAGAGAATGAAAATATCAAAATGATAAGTACACTGCAAGAGCATTTTTATGCATTTTACTCCCATGCACAAATGACACGTTTAAGGCAAGAATGCCATTCTTATTGCACGCTTTCGCCTTGCATTATCGTGTCATTCTCACACTTTTTCATGCAACCAGGCTGGAAAATTCACACAGATATCACAAATCTCTCACTGGTACTTGTGGTTGCTGACGTACGTACCAGTAAAAATTAGATTTCATTGTTACATAATTCGATTTTTTTGCATGGACGTCAGAAGCCAGGATATAAAACCTAGAACCTGAATGGAGTACTTCCTTTCTCAGTGTGTTACCAGCATATAAAACAGGTCAAATAACAGACTTCAAAATGAAAATTGCTATCTTTGGCACCACAAACCCAACATTTACAAGACACTTTAAAGCCTTCAACCAATCACTAAACCAATCACTGACAAAATGTTGACCCTTCTCTAATCACATCTATTCACATTCACAACTATAAAGTACATGATTTTTCTCTAAAAGCAGATATTTAAGGCTACAGGAGGTGAGTGACTCATAATCTGCCACATATAAGCAAAGTTAGCCCTGAACCTGCCACTAAGTCAATATAACAATGGTCCTATCCATGGCAGCTGCATTTCCATCAGGAGCCAGTACAGTACAGTAACCCTGGCCTCTTTCACACCTTAAGCATGCCATATATTTTGAGCTTTGAAGACCTAGTTAAGGCCACGTTAAGGTCAATATGACAACTGCATGACCCCTTTTTCACTCGTCTCTGGTGCAAAAGTGTTATTCGCCGACTTTCTGGCTCTAAGTGTTTAATGAGACTTGTTAGGTCACATTGACAAAGTCCAAAACCCAGACATCGTCTGGTACAGACTGGAGGGGATATCAGACTTGTCAAGGACACGAGAGGAAGGCTCATGGAGGGAATTTATTTTTCTGAACTACTTTTGCTTTATGCCTCACATTGAGTTTTAGCAGCTCTTTACAATATTTCTTGCATTCCCCCTGATCCGTAGGAACAGTTAGTGTGTTAGTCAAGTCCAGGTATAATACAATACCAGTGGCTCCATGCAGACAAATGGAGAGAATTTAAGAAAAAAACTAGACTGTACAGGTGGTGTAGCACTTTTAAAGTAAGGCATATTACAGTTTGATTCTTAATTAAAGAAAATAATACATTCTCATCAACAGCATTTTGGGAGATTTACTTATTTGCTGTTAATTTCTATGCGACTGACTGTATAAAAGAAGTGGACTTGGCCACCGTGACGTCACCCATGTATTTCCGTTTTTAAGACATGAGTTTGACATTTTGGCTGTCGCCATCTTGTTTTTTTGGGGCCATATTTGGACGAGCATCTGGCAAGGAGCGAGGCCCGGCTAGGTACCATTAGCAGCATCTAGCGCTAGAGCTAGCTTGGTTTGCGAGGTGCATGTGTAATATGAACTGTGATATTACTTGGGATGCAAATTTTAGCTTGCTGAAAATTAGCAAGGTAGCCACGCCTTAAAGCATACCCTGCTTTATGGTCTATTTGATTCTAAATGGGACCATAATTTACTAAATGAACATCATGCTGTATTGAAGAAGACTTGAAACTAGCGATTGAGATCATAAACTCATGTTTTTACAATGTTTACTGAGGTAATAAATCAAGTGAGAAGTAGGCTCATTTTCTCATAGACTTCTATACAATCAGACTTCTTTTTGCAACCAGAGGAGTCGCCCTCTGCTGGCTGTTAGAAAGAATGCAGGTTTAAAGCACTTCCACATTGGCTTCACTTTTCAGACCCTGGAGGTCACCCCTTGGTTTAGTGACAATAAATTCAACATACCGGACGTGTTTAGCTTAGAGCAAACATTGGCAGCAGGGGAAAACAGCTAGCCCAGCTAAATCGAAAATGTCCTTTAACTAACTTCAGAGCTAGTTACGTAGTGTATAAAGTGAGAAGGAACACTTATGGTGGATGGGTCCAACAAACACAGGACTTTCAACTTTGGTGTTTTGTTTTGCAAGTTACGTTAGGGACGGTTGTCACTTGTTTTCTGTACTGACGTTACGTTGTTTCCATACGTGTTCTACTCAGTTTACGTACTTATTTTAAGCCCAACCATGACATTTTCACTTAACCTAACTAAGTAGTTTTGTTGCCTGAACCTAAGTGAGTGGCTTTGTTGCCCCCTGCTGGTACTGCACGTTCATACAGGCGTGTAATATTCACATCTATGCAAGGCTATTACATGCTTTGGTGTGATAGCGGGTTGTGTATACACATGGAGAAATAGAAATAGAGGCGTTGTAATTAACATACAGTTTATGCATCTGTCTCGTTAACTTGTGGGTTTTCTCTCAGGATGTTTGTTTCTTTGGTCTTTCTGATGCTTTGATATTGAGGAACTATCAACTCTTTGGGGCTACATCTAGCACCTTAATTGTGTTTCTATCTGGCAGTAATTGTCTCTTGATAATATATTATGTAGATGAGCCGATAATTAAGAGCAAACTAAAAATATTACAACTTCTGTTCAGTGGCTTGCTCTCACATGTATTACAAACCTCTTTGTCCTGTGTTCAGCCCAGCGTATGCTTTCCCCACTTTACATTATTTAAAGCACCAAGGTATTCCACTCCCCCTTTCTTCTCCTCTTCCCCTTTACTTTTTCCTTTGCTCTACTTGCCTTTCATCTACTCTGCTGATCTCTTAGCACTTTACTTTCTCCTCGTAGTTCTTCTTGCCTCATCGCTCCTCCTCACCTGTATATTCTGGCTCCACTCCTTTTCCTCCCTTGCCTCCTTCCCGCCATCCTTTCCTCTCATCTCCCTTCGCCCTCTTCCTTTTCCTCCTCCTCCCCTCCTGCCAATCGCCCCTCCTCTCACCCCCTCTTCACCCTCTGATGATTGCCGAGCACATTTCATTTGACACGAAGACAAAGGGCTGAGTACACATGTGGTTTCTCTGCGAGTCCTGTGTAATATGAAATATTAATGCAGGCATAATTTGGCTCCCTGGATGAGGTGGTGGGAGGGGGTTGGTGGGGGCTTTATAATCACCAGTGACTGCCGTTTCCTTCCCCAAAGGATGGTAAGGCTGTCAGGATGGATTGAGAAACAGTAAAGATAACAACAACAGAATGCTTACTGTTGGCGGCTACCGTGGCCTATTTCTGTCTCGGTGTTTAATGGTTATGTTGGCTCATTGCCCGAGCTACTGAGGCAGCGCTCCCTGTCAGCCTCTTCAAAGTTAAAGGTGCTATGTGCAGCATTTTTCAACCATCAGCAGTCATGGTCAAATTAGTTCTGATCCACTGGTATAATTACCATAAACAATTGGTAGCCTCTCTTGCACACCAGTGCTTCTTCTAGTCATATGTCCCATATTTGCCATGAAGCACTTTGCTGTTGAGCTGTTTCAGCCGATTAGACTGTTGTCAGGTTTTTAAATAGGCATTATCAGTCGCTATAAGCCATACGATGTGGGTCAATAGGGGCCTACTACACCCACTAGTAGGTTTTCTCATCTATTCACATGGTTGATCACTGAAAGAAGTAATTATGACAGGAGCAGAAGTGGAAGTCAGGTGCTGTAGTGTGAAACTCACCTCAGCAGCACAACTGTAAACACAACATTGACATAATTTTACTATGAAAACTTGTTGTGGCGAACGTGTTTGCAAACCGCAGCCTATTTACACCTCTAGCACATTCATTTGGAGTCATATTTCTGGCAACCTGACGATTGTTGATCTAAAGAAATGTCTGAAAAAAGTCTGAAAAAATGTCCGAAATAAAGATCTAAAAAAAAGTCTGAAAAAATATTTTAAAAAATCCTAAAAAAGGTCTTGAAAAAAAAGTCTGAAAAAATGTGCGAAAAAAAAGTCTGAAAAAAAGATCTGAAGAAATGTCCAAAAAAAATCTAAAAAAAAATCTAAAAAAAAGATCTAAAAAAACTTCCGAAAAAAAAATCTGAAAAAAGTCCGAAAAAAATATCTGAAAAAAATGTCTGAAAAAATGTCCGGAAAAAAAGATTTGAAAAATGTCTGAAAAAAAGATCTAAAAAAATGTCGCAAAAAAAAATCTGAAAAAAAGATCTGAAAAATGTCGGAAAAAATGTCCAAAAACAAAATCTAAAACAAAATCTGAAAAAAGATCTGAAAAATGTCGGAAAAAATGTCCAAAAACAAAATCTAAAACAAAATCTGAAAAAAGATCTAAAAAATGTCTGAAAAAATGTCCGAAAAAAAGATCTAAAAAAAAATCTAAAAAAAAGATCTAAAAACATTTCCGAAAAAAAAATCTGAAGAAAAGTCCGAAAACAATATCTGAAAAAATGTCCGGAAAAGAAGATCTGAAAAATGTCTGAAAAAAAGATCTAAAAAAATATCCCAAAAAAAGTCTGAAAAAATGTCCGAAAAAAAAGATCTGAAAAAGATCTGAAAAAAACAGTCTGAAAAAAATCTCTGAAAAAAAAGTCTGAGAAAATGTGCGAAAACAAATTCTAAAAAAAAGTCTGAGAAAATGTGCGAAAACAAATATCTAAAAAAAAAAAGTCTGAAAAAAAAATATCTAAGAAAATGTCCTAAAAAAAGTCTGAAAAAATGTCCGAAAACAAAGTCTGAAAAAAAGACAAAAAAAAGTCTGAAAAAAAGTTTTAAAAAAAATGTCCGAAAAAAAATCTGAAGAATATCTGAAAAAATGTCCTAAAAAAAGATTTTTAAAAAATCTGAAAAAAGATCTATAAAACGTCTGACAAAATGTCCGAAAAAAAGATCTAAAAAACAATCTAAAAAAAAGATCTAAAAAAATTTCCGAAAAAAAATCTGAAAAAAGTCCAAAAGAAATATCTGAAAAAATGTCCGGAAAAAAAGATCTGAAAAATGTCTGAAAAAAAGATCTAAAAAAATGTCCGAAAAAAAAGTCTGGAAAAGAATGTCCGAAAAAAAAAGTCTGAAAAAAATGATAAAAAAAAAATGTGCATAAAAAAGTCTGAAAAAATGTACGAAAAAAAACATCTGAAAAATCTCTGAAAAAATCTCTGAAAAAAAAGTCGGACATTTTTTTCAGGTTTCGGACATGCTTAAAACATCTCACATGCTGTTTTAGCGTACCTAATAGCATGTTAGTGTGGAATTTCGGAAGCAACCACCGTACATTCAACCACAAATGTACCCTCTTTAACGACCTTTTTTTTTTTTTTACAAACTAATCCTGCTTTAACAAAAGCAGCCAAAACTTGCCAGTTGAACAAAGACACTGTTGAAATGTGTGTTTGTTAAAGGACATTCATGTGTGTCAGTCCTCTCTGTCTCACCTGCACACCTGTCTCCACTCTTCTCATTTAGTGACTCATTTGAGGGTTCATAATGTAGCTAATCAAACAGGTGAGGCCACATTGGCTGCGTCTAACGCTGCATTTTCACGCCACGTGCTCACAGCATAGCACACATAACTTTAGCTTCAAAGCCAAGCATGTGCACACCCACACCCACACACTCCTTTCCCATGGGAACCAGCTTTTTGCGCCGTCTCTTTCACTATCTACACAAACACACACACACACACACTCACGCTGGGTGACACTATGCGCACACACACACACACACAGACAAGGTCACAATTTGTCTTTCACATGTTTAATTCTCTATATATAATTTTGTTCTCTTTCACTCTTTCTTTCACACACACTCACACAGACACACACACACATAAACACCCACACACACACAACACACACCCACATGGGCTACAGTTGCATCACTAGTGAATTACCATGCCGTTCCGCGTTATTAAACATGACACTCGGCCCAGATAATGGAGCCTTTCTTCATCTCAATTTGGAAGGCTAATCTTATTGCTTTGATTAGCAGCAGCTTCATTTGCATATCAAGGCCTCCCTTCCTTTAATTCCTCCATCGCAAATCCCCTCTTTATAGCTGCAGATAAAAGGAATCTATCTATATGTATCTTCCTTTAGAATCTTTTCTTCCTCCCCCTCTTCCCCTCTTTTGTTCTTCATTAACTCCTTGTTCAGTTGTTTCGTATTCTTGTTTTATTTCTTGTCTGTTTTTTTCCGTAGTCATCGTCAGCTCAGCTTAGTCGTCTTTATTCCTCTACTTCTTCACATACATATCGAAAGACGCCTATCGTAAAACAAGAGGAGAGGCAGCATGACTTCATCGAGATGTGATTGGATATGAGGTAATGGCCAGCAGTCCTGGTTACTTATTGTCCAGTGGGATTCATAATCTTACTACTAAGAGATCAGGAAAAAAAAAAAGGAATCTTTCAGCCTGTCAGCCTAAATTAAAGTGTAACCACAAGTTTACAACATTGACAATAAACTCCTGTACTTTGCTCACTATTCTCTGCTGTGAATGGTTCGATTTGGTTTGACCTTGAGATGAAAACAAATGAGACAATGATTGCTGCTTTTTAGTCTAGAACATTCTGCATACAATCAAATTCTGGTGGCAGGAGAAACAGGTGCATAATTCTTCATTATGTTTGACTAGAGCTGTCAAAGTTAACGCAATAATAACGCAAATTCCTTTTAATGCCACTTATTATTTTAACACATGAACGCAACCTGCAATATTGATCTTTCAGAGGTTGCAGCAGGCTCCGTTTTAAAGCTAAGTGAAGATACTGACGTAATATAAAACTAGAAAACCTGAGGAATCCATTGGTTCTAATGTCATACTAGCTTGTCGCCAAGGAGGCTAAATAACGCTCCAAACTTACCTTAATTTTGGCGAGGAAAAACTGTCATGGTCATTTTCAAAGGGGTCCCTTGACCTCTGACCTCAAGATATGTGAATGAAAATGGGTTCTATGGGTACCCACGAGTCTCCCCTTTACAGACATGCCCACTTCATGATAATCACATGCAGTTTGGGGCAAGTCATAGTCAAGTCAGCACACTGACACACTGACAGCTGTTGTTGTCTGTTGGGCTGCAGTTTGCCATGTTATGATTGGAGCATATTTTTTATGCTAAATGCAGTACCTGTGAGGGTTTCTGGACAATATTTGTCATTATTTTGTGTTGTTAATTGATTTCCAGTAATAAATATATACATACATTTGCATAAAGAAAGCATATTTGCCCACTCCCATGTTGATAAGAGTATTAAATACTTGACAAATCTCCCTTTAAGGTACATTTTGAACAGATCAAAAATTGTTCGATTAAATATTTTAATCGATTGACAGCCCTATTTTTGACATATATGGCTAATGCTAAGATATAACCTCTCACTAGGCTCACTAGGTCAGAATTCATTTGTTTATTATATTTTGTATTAAATATCCTGCAAAGTAACTGAAGGTCTCAAATACATGTAGTTCAACAAAAAGCACACGGCATTCTTGCCTCCAAACTGAAGTGGAGTAGAAGTATAAAGCAACATAAAAGTAATAAAGTTTCCTTAAGTACAGTACTTGAGTAAACATACTTAGTTACATCCCAACCCTTCCTACCTCAAACTCAACATGCTGTAGATGCTGAAAATCATCTTTATGAAAGTTGATTCAACTATTTGCAACAAAGTACAAGAGAAAGGAAAACTTAAAACGAATGTCGCACCTTAAAATAGAAGAAATGTGCATTACAAAAGTATGCAGTAGCTTGAATATTATGCAGCTTGGAAACGATGCATCATGAAGGGTTTTCCGGAAGGTCAAATGCAAGGGTGAAAAAGGTCAAGCTTAGCCCAATGTCATGTCACGTAGCTGTAAGAAATGGGGTGGATAGCATGTCAAATGTGATGAGTGAAGTGCTCTTTTTTTTTTTTTTTTAAACTGCATTTGTGCACTTCAGCACATGACCTCTTGAGTGAGAGTGAGAGAGAGTGAGCGAGAGACAGTAAAAAGAGACACAGAGAGATAGTGGGTGTCTTTTATAGGATGTTGGCCAATATGATGTTTTATGTATCCATAAAGAGCCCCAAGGCCATGTTGACTTTTCATGGTTTAGACACACTGTGAAGAGAATTACAGGATAATGTCGCTTCAACACACTAGTGGCTGAAATTGTCCATTAAGGCGACTTCATGACTTAAAAACACCTCGGGCTTTCAATTGTGACAAAGTGTGAATAGGTAAAAGCTTGTGATGCTGCACTTAACTTTGATCGCACACAATGCAGCCGTTTTCACGCAGACCGCCACGCGCTTTTCTTAAAGGAAGATTTAAGAAGTGCTGTTTACGTCTCAAGTTTGCTGATTTTATTCAATTTGCTGCCACACATCTACTGTCAGAACTCTTTCAATTATCTGTAGGGTATAATATCACTCTATATATTCTGTGGTACTGAGTTCATTTATATAAAAAAATACGTATAGCTTTAATAACATTTGGGCATATACCCTTTTTACATTCATATCTGGAAGGTTTTATTATAGTATTTTTAAGACCAACTTTTTATTAGATTTTCAGATTGTTCACACAGAATGGCACAAATGTATGTTTATACGACTGAATTACATGTAGATGCAAAATATGACTACTAAATAAAACATAAAAAACATAAAGAAAACAGATAAACATCACTTTAATGTCATATTTTGGGGGGCCCTGTCTATTGGGCCAGTTCTCAGCTTCCAGATGATGTACACCACTTCTATGTGACACCCACTGTTGACCTGCTATCTCCCCCTAAAGACCTCTTGTTCCCCCTAAAAAAGACAAAAATGGGTCCATTGTGGGAATCAGAGAGTTAAGGTATGTTTTGAACAGATAAAAAAAATTGTGATTAATTTGCGATTACCTATTTTAAATGATTGACAGCCCTAAAATATATATAAAAAGCACTAACGACCAACAATAAAATAAAATGTCTACAAAATAAAATAAATAAAACGTCTTTTTACACCAACAAAATACTGATCTGTATCTCCTCACACAGATTTATAACTTATAAAGTGCGTAAATGACTCATCACATTTCATCATATTCTGGAATTTTTTAAATCCAACCCTATGAAGAAAGACTTTGAACAAGTACACAATGATCTTTTATTTTTACAGATCAGACCATTCACAATGTGCGATAATAAAATTCAAATAAAGGGATTATATTTTCAAACAAAGCTTTTTTATTTGATTTTTTTTAGAGTCTGCCGCAGTAAAAAATGAAGGGTGCGACCATAAAGCCATCGCGGGACAGTTCATTGACCTGGAGGTGAGCTTCAAGCCCGCCCTGATGAGCAAGTCAGCGTTTTACTCACTGCTTGGGAGCTCCATAAACGCCCGTTTATGCGGGTTATTGCCCTCTCCCTCGTAGCCCATTGTAGTCATCATATTCAGCTGTAATTGCACTCTTGTGTCATCACATGCAGATGAAGGGGGGGCGGTGAGAGGTGTACGGTATATAAACAGGGAGCAGTCTTGGTCTCAGTACCTTGCTTTTCCCTCAGCTTGCCTCAGCATCTCACGCCTCCACACACCTAACTCCACCAAAATGGCCTTCGCTGGAAAATGGGAAACAGAGAGTCAGGAGGGATACGACGCATTCTGCAAGTTGCTCGGTGAGAAACTATAACTCCTCTCTGCCATGCATTTTACTTCCCTTCTTCAGTCCTCTCTTGATTGTCTGGACTAACTTGAGCTTTTATAAACTCCTCTTCTTTCCCCTCTCCATCAGGTATCCCCGATGACATCATTGAGAAGGGCCGCGACTACAAGCTGATCACAGAGGTCACCCAGGCCGGCAACGACTTCTCCTGGACCCAGATGTACCCCACAGGCGCCAAGGTCACCAACAAGTTCACCATCGACAAGGAGTGCGACATGGAGACCATCGGAGGAAAGAAATTCAAGGTAGGAGGCAACGAATCCAGAGCTTGTTCTTTAAAGCAGCAGTAAGAATTGCAGCAAATATGGTTAAAAAATAGTCTGGTGTCCTCCGGTGCTCCTAATGCCATCTGCAAGATTTCACAGACCGGAGGAAAACAACCAATCAGAGCTGAGCTAGAGTCTCTGAGCAGCTGTCAATCACTTGCGAACTCCGATCAAACAGTCAAACTAGGCAGCGCTGATCGTATATGAATCAATATTGTGTTACTGTAATGCCTATTTCTTGCATAAAATGTTTTCAGAAACATATTTTAGTGTACTCTTTAGCTGTAAAATGAGAAAGTTTGAGGCACCGTACACCAGCCGAAGCAAACTTTCTCATTTTACATCTAAACAGTACACTACAAGATGTTTCTGAAAACATTTTATGCGAGAAATAGGCATTACAGTAACAGAATATTGATTCATATTTGATCAGCGCTGCCTAGTTTGACCGTTTGATCGGAGTTCGCGAGTGATTGACAGCTGCCTCCGTTGATTGAACAGCCAATAGGAACGCTCTCTCTCTCTGAAATGACCTGTGATTGGCTAAAGTCTCCCGTCACGGGTTAGATTTTTTAAAGGCTGAAAACAGAGCCATGAGGAGGTGCAGAAGTCTAGTTTTCTCTCAGAACACTTGAATTACAATATGCTGAAAGGTTATTATGGAATCTTTGCCCAATGATGACAAAAATATTCTGCGTACTGCTGCTTTAACCTTATTAAGGTTTAAAAAGTTCCAGCTGTGCGGGGCAGAAATGAGTGATTATAAACCCAGCAGAAAGGGAAGGTAGGGGAGTATGAATGTACCCCGGGTCCCTGACTGATTATAACCTGTGTGTTTTTCAGGCCACGGTGCACATGGAGGGAGGCAAACTGAGCGTGGACTTCCCCAACTACCACCACACCTCTGAGATCAGCGGAGGCAAGCTCATCGAGGTAAACAACCCTCTCTTAGGCTTTTAGTGCTGACAACCTAGCGTGATGACAGCAGTTATTACACTCAACACCCCGCGGGGATCATTAGAGTCATTAATGTTATATTTCTGCAGCCGCGGGTAGGCATTTGCTAACGAGGAAACCTGTCTCAAACACAGAGTCGTGCTAACGAGTGCATCTTAACAAGCAATTCTGCCTCACATTTAACCTTTAAAACCTGATACTGAAGTATAACGAGACGCTGCAGTAACACACTCCTTTTAATAATTTACCACTGTTTCTGTCTCTTTCTCTCCAGACCTCCAAAGCCGGCTCCGTAGTGCTGAAGAGAACCAGCAAGAAGATCTAATTGCTAACTGACCTTTGACCTTTTAAACAGTTACAAACGGAGACCTCAGCTACTACTGCAAATAATAAACCAAGAATATGATACAAACATGAACCTGTGTTTCCGTCTACACTTTCTGTGCTTGTGTGTATCCTGCATACTTTTAAGGATAATGTGTGGTTTTATTAGACATGAAATGCTCAGCCACTGCTACTTTTGAAATATAAGGGTTTATGTAATAGTCAGGGAAAGGCTTTTGATTGATGCCACAGCTTAAAGGGAGTCAATGGGTCCAGCTTTGCGGGGGATTGGCAGCAAAAGACTTGAAATGTTTTTGGCTCTCAGGAATATGCTAAACTGAAATGAGTTAAATCTAGGGTTGGTAATCTTGAGAAACTAGCAAGAGTAAGCTAGATTTTAAAGAGGACCTAATATGTGGTTTTTCCCTTTCCTTTAATGTGTTATATATTTTTTCTGAAAGACCTGCAAAGTTATAAAGCCCACACCAAAGGAAGTTACTCTCCTCCACAGAAACACTGCTCCTGAACTGCCTGGAAAGCCTTGCTTGAAGTCCCGCCTTTTTTCCGTAGCATGGTGATGTCACTAAGTAACACATTCCCAAAATGCACAACCGGTATGAGAAAATAAAGTGTTTTTTGAACATTAAAACATGTAAATTTGTTCTAGTAGAAACCGAAAATACAAAGTGTGAACTATTACTCGGGCTGAATGAAATGATTGGACGGGCTTTATCAGAGCATTTCATTTATTGATTGCTGTTGGGATGTAGTGAGAATTTCAACAAATATAACAAAAACGATTTTTAAAAAGATTATCAACCCTAGTTTTAACAGAGTGCAAAGGTTCCCTAGACACTATTAGGCCTCATTAGCACCAACATGTACATGTGTCTCTAATCACAAATTAGTAATAGCAATAATGGCTGCTTACTGATGACTGGATGCAAGAAAATAATGCATTGCAAGTTTCATCATTTATAATCATAAGCTAGCAAGTTGCCTGGAGTTTAGTTTGTTCACAGTATTTTCACATTCATATCGTGGAGGTTGTCTAAAGCGGTATGTTAATGTATATATGTTTTTTGTGTCACAGTGTCATAACCTGTTTCAAATAGTATTTTTAAGACGTGAATTTCACATTCATCTGTTGCAGGGGTGACTGCTGTAAACTCTTAAGCCATTCATACATTCTTTCAGTGTAACCTCGCACGGCAGCTGAATTCTCGCAATGTCACAAGATCACAAGAGAATCACATCTGAGGATCACATCTCACACTAAAATCCATCTAGGCAGACTTCAAGTAATGCGTTTTTGTCCAGCTCGCCAGACAACGGACCAATCAGCGTCCTGTGAGGAGCTACTGGCAGCTACGGGCGTGGCTAAGGTGTGTGAGACACAACAAATGGCAGCTCCTGGAGAGGTTTGTGTAGCTGTTGCAATAACACGAGAGTATTTCTTCATTGAAAGAAGAGCAAAGAACGCCACTGAAGGAAATGTTTCCGCCTCCAGTTAGCTTCACTTTCATTAGTTTGATTGGCAGATGGTTCATCCAATCACCTGCCAAGTGCCTGTCCTTTTTCCAAACTGTTTCCAATTATGGCTTCTCAGACATCTGACGCGGTAATGTCAGCATCGCTAAACAGCACAAGACGTGAATCAGCTGCTGCAGGTGATCCAAGACGAGTCATGCTACATATCAGGTTCCTGGATGGCAGGAAGTCAGTCAGAGTTGATGGGTGCTGAGAGAAATGTAACCTGGCAACTATACAGAGTTACATCAGGCTTCATGATCAAAGAGAGTTAAGAGCTATAATCAAACCACATATCCAAATGGCCCATACATAAATATCACTTTACAACGGCAGTAATTACAGTAACATTATGTACAATAGCTGGGTTGAACTCTCTTCAGGGGTCTGTCTGACAGGCTGATCAGTGGCCAGACGTCTTTCATTACTTTGATTCAGTGAAACACTTGAAAAAATCTCTAAAACACCTGCGAAAGAAAAGCTCTGACCCTGCTGCAAGTCACATAACTCTGCAGGGCGGAGTGTCTCACTCCCAACTCGTCAAATACCGCCACTCGGCATCTGATACCGAGGCACCCTTTAGCAATGTAAACCCATCTGCGTCATTATTAGATGGTCAGAACAACTGACATAGTGACAGGGAAAGTCCGCTTAATGTGGGTGAGAGGGGTGGTTGGATGGGTCAAACAAACACAGGACTTTCACCAAGTAGACCGCTGTTCGTGTCCCGTGTGAAAGTCAACGTTGAGTTACTTTATCGTCGTTTTTTAACATCATTTACGTAACAAGCATAGTTATTTTATGTAACAAACATACTTATTTGAACCCAAACCACAACCCTTTCCTAAGCCTAAGTTACTCTCCCCCACAGAAACAATGCTCCTGAACTGCCTGAAACGCCTCGCTTGAAGTCCCGCCTTTTTTCCGTAGCGTGGTGATGTCACCAAGTAACACATTTGCAAAATGCACAACCGGTATGAGAAAAATAAAGTGTTTTTTGAAAATTCAAACATGTAAATTTGTTCTAATAGAAACCGAAAATACAAAGTGTGAACTATTACTCGGGCTGAATGAAATGATTGGACGGGCTTTATCAGAGCATTTGATTTATTCATTGCTGTGAATAAATAAGTTTTAGCAGCAAGTACTTTTCCTGCCAAAACTTAACCAAGTAGTTTTGTTGCGTAACTTTCGTTCTTAACTAACGCCAGTTACGTAACAAACATACTTATTTTACGAAACAAGCGTACTTATTTTGCGTAACAAACATACTGATCTTAAAAATAAATAAAAAAAATACAAACTCCTTCTTCTTACCAACTTCGCAGGTGGGGAAAGTGTTGCCATGTGGGTGATTTACTTCTCTGATGAAGAAAGATCTTTTCCATTAAAGCCAATACGAACCATGCAAAATCAAATATGGCATAGGGTGTCTTCCTCAATCTGAGTGCTGCTCTGCTGCAGTGGACTCAGTGCTGCCACCGGTGGATGGAAGCTATACTGCAGCAATACCACTGATTACTGAGACACGTTGAATCCTGATTTTGTTGCCTTACTGAGAGCTTTTAGTCGATACTGCCCTTCAAGTCATTAACTCTCTACTACTCTATCTTGATAGTAATTTTCTCTTCTTCATGCGTTCACTATTCCTGTCCTTATCCTTCCCTTTCTCTCTCTTCTGTGCTTTCCTTTTTGCTTATATCCTCTCCCCCTCATGTCCTCTCTTTTCCTCCCCTTCTTGTCTCTCCCCACATCTACCCTATTTCTCTGTGGCTTCCAGCCAAGCAAATAATCAGTTAATTAACCAGCTCAGTCCCAGGATCATTGTAGCAGCTCTCAGAGGAGCACTGTAAAGGCTCTCATGTCTCTAAATTTACAGCTTCATTAAGTGGACTGGAGTAAGGTACAAATCTTTTGAATAAAATTGCCAGACTAGAGCCTCAGTGCATGTGTGTGTGTGTGTGTGTGTGCGCGTGTGTGTGTGTGTGTGTGTGTGTGTGTGTGCGCTGGCCTTGACTTGAGAGCCGGTGACTCAATAGCTCCCTAATGAAAACAAAATCTCTGTTTTTTTTGCCTCTGAGGTGGCAATTGTTTTGGTGTAATAATGAGACGTCCTCTCTTGCCGGCACCGATGCAATCAAGATCTTACACTCCTGGAAAATTAGGGTTGGAAGGCAACAAGCAAGGTGTCATTTGAGCATGTTTGTGTAGCTCGGCGCTGGTGCAATCACTCTGCAATATCACTTCCTTTGTCCTCGCAGACAAACAGGCCTAATTGGCTATTTCCAAGGCTGCTGTTTCTGATTGGCCATTCTGCCTCGTTCCGATTGGCCTTCCATCTAGGCGACCAGAAGTGGAGAGAAAAATGGCTTGTTAACGTCTCCATGTTGTGTTCCCTGTTTCTGTGATCATACACCTTCAAGCATGCTTGGAGCCAAGCCACAATATGAACTTGCATTGCCCTGATTTATAGTCCACCTACTTTGACAACTTGTTATTCTTGGTGCACAAAAGCACCGGCATATTTTGGTCTGTTGGAAATGTCTACTTCATTAAACACTATTTCTTAATTTAAGGGTGTAGTGGTTAGCACTGTCGTCTCACAGCTATAACCACCTCACCTGAGCCAAATCCACTGGGTGTCTCTGCCGGCTGGGTTTCCTCAGGATGTCCGTTTTCCTCCCGACAGTGCAGACATGCAGCTAAGGTTAATTGGACACTCTAAATTGCCCACAGGTGTGTCTGTAACACTAAATGGTTGTCGGTCGGTAGCCCTGTGATAGACAGGCAATCTGTCCACGGTGAACACAGCCTCTTACCCCACGGTGCTCAAACTGTGGGGCAGGTGGGGCGCACATGACCGGAAGGGGGAAATGTGAGTCTTTTTCAAGGTGGAACAGTAAACAAAATTGTCTCTTTATACATCCGTGGTAGAGATGGTGCTCATTCAGACAGACAGTCTGTATAGCTTTACAGAATGGACAGATATTTGACAAAAAGAAAAACAGACGATGCTTCGGAGACGAACGAGACAACGGGCTCATCTGACGGTGATCAAAAGACAATATGACGAAGTAGGGCTGCACAGATAACATTCATTGATAACATTCAAATTACTATTTAAGAAACATTAGCCTACCTTCCACCTTCTCTTCCCTCCTCTATCTCAAACACACACAAAGCGAGCGACGCTCCGTCAGTCTCTTTAATAGGCCCTTTTCACAGCAGCCATTTTGACATCTCATTGCAGGGTGAACACAGGTGTAATTGAACACATTAATTATGGCCTTGTTCCATTTAGGCGGACCAGCAATAACATGTCAAAATGTCTGCTGTGAAAAGGGCCTCAGTTTTCAGTCCAAAAGTAAAAAAGAAGAGCATCATATCTTATAAACTGATCATATGTTTTTTGGGTAAAATCTGCAAAGTAACTACAGCTGTCAAATAAGAAGAAAAATGTGAAAGAATGGCCGCAACACCTGAACCGGTGTGAACGCAGCCTTTCTCCATCACAACATTTAACCTATACTCAGAGTTTCTGTTCATTTCACCAAACGTTTTGACACTGGTTTGCAGAACACATATTAAAAAGTATTCTTGCGACTAGTCAACTTAAAATGGTTTTATGAAATTGGACCCAGTAAAGACAAACTTGATTTTCTATTTGCTATCATTGAAGTACCTCTATCTTCCCCCAGCTTCAATTTCAATCACAGCAGCTCAAATTACAGTGCTTTGGAGAACGCTCTGAATAAAGAGATACAGAGCGACAAAAATGAAAGTGATTTAGTGGGGATGTGTGAGGGATTGAGACGATAATATAAACTCCAAAGAGCAAGAGAGAGAGAAAATACTCTGGGTAGGATAATGAAGGGGTGACGGTACATTGGGCATTAATAACCTGGAATTACCTGTGATAACTATGGTAACACTGGCAATTTGCGTGAAGTTCTTCTGTCTTGGTGACAGGTGGTTGGTCCAACTGGATGGAGAAGAAAAACTTGTGTGCGTGAGGCTCGATTTAGCATTAATTGCGTGCATTTTCAGCCTATAGCTATTGTCTGTGACAAAGAACCCCCTGCTTTTCTCTCACCACGCTTCTACTGTTTCATTGTTGCTGTTCTATTACAATGAACTCCAACACAAATGGGAATATTCATGACCACCGTTAAAAGAGATTTTTCCACCTTTCCCATTTATACACAGTTTGCAAAGTGGATTGTACCTGAGCTCGCCTCCATAGATACCAACAGCGTTTCTTTCCGCCATTTCCACCATCAACCATGGAAGAAATAAATGTGAAAGTCCCACAAACGTCCAACCGGACGCACACTTAGCTCGGTAGATTTCACAGTGGATGGGTCCGACAAACACAGGGCTTTAATCCAGGAGACAGCTGTTTGTGTCCCGTGCGTCACCTTACAATCAGCTGTTCATTTGTATCCCTTGTTCACAACATTCAATGTCATTTTCATTGTGCAAACGTAGTAGTTTTAAACCCAAAAGCGACGTGGTTTTGATGACAAAATAAAGTGATGCCAAGCGGCGGTACGTGATAAGATGTTGGGATGAGGACATGTTGCCGGGTGATTGATTTCAGGGGCTACAGAAGAACCAGTGATGGTGGGATTCTGACCGACTTTTGGTCAAGCACTTTGATCTGGCACCCTCCAACTGCCTGCTGACCTGCCACTACAAGGTGTTGACCATGAGGACCCCAGCAAGTGTACATGTTTTCATTGTTGACAAGGCCTTTCCACTCCGGAGAAACCTCACGAGGCCATTCCCCCGGGTACATCCTTCCAACAGAGCGTCGGGTCTTCAATTAGCATCTCTCCCGAGTGTGGCTGGTTGTGGAGAATGCCTTTGGGATCCTTGCTCCCCAGTGGAGGATGTACAGGCGTGCCGTTGAGGTAAATCCAGTAGTTGCAGAGAAGTGTGTGAAGGCTACCGATGTTCTCCATAACTTCCTGCGTAGGACATCCCAGGCAACTGCAGTGAGGGGCGGCATCCCGGTTGCAGAGGTGGAACCACTTCCAGGTCTTGGCAGCAAGGAGTCTTTGCTATCTTGACTCCTGGACTATGCAACAAACGAACCCCTAATAATAAAGGATAAATAAAGGAATAATAAAGTTAAAATCTTAGCTTTTGGAGCTCTCTAATCTCCTTCTCTGTCCCACCCTGTCCTCTATATCTGTGATGCTCTTGCTCATCTGATGTTCTAACCTTTCCTTGGAAATTGGCAAAGCGCTTTGGTCAGCTT
>CAKALG010046520.1:3136-15027 GCA_916700815.1 Helicolenus hilgendorfi
AAGCTTTTTGACTACTAGAGATAAAAAGAAGGGATTTGTATTATAAAAATATTTTTATTAGTAGTAAATAAATAATGTAGTTATTAGTAGTAAATAAATAATGTAGTTATTAGTAGTAAATAAATAAATGAGTTATTAGTAGTAAATAAATAATGTAGTTCTTAGTAGTAAATAAATAAATGAGTTATTAGTAGTAAATAAATAAATGAGTTGCCAGTAGCTGTGCTTTAGGAGTTATTTTTTTAGGAGATGGATGGATGAATGAATGAATGAATGAATGAGTCAGCTAGTAAACTGACTGGTAAACAGTCGAACAGGTTAACAGAAAACAACAGAGAGAGCAGCCGACCTTGGGAAGGATGTCGTTCTCGTTCTTCAGGACAAAGCGTCCTTCTCTGTCGTCTTTGTTCCAGTTCAGCTGAACAACAAGAGGCTTCTCGTCCAGGTCCAGCTGACGCTCTTCTAACACACACACACACACACAGACACATCAGTTCATCTGAGAGTCAACTACTTCAAATCTTCACTATTCCTAACATTGAAACACTAAATTGTTAAGATCCCCCCCTCCTTATCCCCGCCCTATGGGACTCACCGCCACTGACATGGACCTCGTACAGGGAGTACTTTGGCGAGGAGAGCATCCTCATGTCTGGTCTGAACTTCTCCGCTAACGTCTCGATGACGTCCTGCGTTGTCGCTGTGCTGGACACTCTGATGCACTTGGTGGCAAAGTTACCGGCAACCCGGTCCTGGAAGTAGAACCGCATCACGCCATGGAACTCCAAGTCCTGTTCAAGAGACAGAGAGTTTGTTAATTTATACATGCAAACTTTAACCCATTTACTGTGACTATGTTTGGCATTAAAGACAGTTTGTTCATATCAAGCCAACTGATTCAGATGCTCCTTCTTCATTATTTTTACATTATGAAAAACTGAAAGCAGTTGTTATCAATGCAGGACTGAGCGGTCAGGTGACTGTTCAGCAGCCTTGACGGTCACGGGAGGAGAGCAGCACCACTGGCTGAGAGCCAGAAAGTGCAGTGTGTCAGCAGGTTGTGTGACGACAGGAAGAGGGTTGTTCCGTCATTCGCTGTCGGACTACATACAACAACTTTTGTGCACTGTGATAACACTTGTTCCTAGAAAGTTTGTGGATAGAACTCTGCATTTGGTGTTAATTATAGGGAAAATATTAAATGAATACACTTCCAATTAATGACTTTAATTTACTCAGGTTTAAATGCAGCTTTTGAATCAAGAAAATATCTGTTATTAATAGTAATTAGTACCAAATGACAGTTCTTTCCAGGAAACTTCCTAACTTCTTAGCCCATAAATAAACTAGGGCTGCAACTAACAATTCTGTTCATTGTCAATTCATTAGTTGATTATTTTCTTGATTAATCGATTCGTTATTTGGTCTATAAATGTCAGAAAATGTAGAAAAATGTCGATCAGTGTTTCCCAAAGCCCAAGATGACTCAAATGTCTTGTTTTGTCCACAACTCAAAGATATTCAGTTTACTGTCATAGAGGAGTAAAGAAACTAGAAAATATTCACATTTATCAAAATAGTTAGCGATGAATCAATTAGTTAACAAACTAATCAATAATCGTTGCAGCTCTAAAGCCACTGACACACCAAGCTGAGAGTCTGTCAGCCTAGTTTTTGCATCGTTTCCCGCATTCCTCGACTCTAGTCTGTCCGTGTCAGAGTTTTTTCGGTCCATTCAGCATGTTGAATCGGCGGCCCGTCAGTTAGAGAAATCACTCCGATTGGCTCTTCAGCTTAAACGAATCAGTGCACGAGAAGAGAAACGGCAGTGAGGAAAGCAAGCCATCGAGTAAAGTCAAGAGGAGGACTCTTCTCATTTTTCATCTTCATCTCATCTGATCATTCCAATACACAGATATGTTCACAGCGACGTGGCCATCTGGAATGAAGCTAAGTGGTGAGTGAGAGTGATGTGAAAGTGGTCGGCAGACGCCACTTTGTTTCATGTACGTATCATAACAATGGCTTGTATAGCTACTACCGCAACCTGCTGGTGTTGCAAGTTATTTCCTCTCACGCAGGCCTGTGTCTGGGTCTTAAAATAAAGGGTTAGCATTTAATGTGTTTTAGCCTTCTTATCCATTTCATCCAAGGGTGCTGATCTTAGGAAACCACTCTCTCTCTCTCTCTTACACACACACAATACACAGGCTCAAACACAGCCAGCGCCAATGCTGGATGTGAAAGCAGCAGGCTGAAATAGACACCCGGGGCTATCTATACTCTACGCATATGTAGGTGCAAATTTATTGCCTACATGTTGACATTTCCCTCTGCACAGAATCTACTGTAGAACAAGAATGTCTTCAAAATATACACACCCAGCCAGTCCTGATGTACTCGTACGTAACACAGTGCTGACACAGCATGTGTGTGTGTGTGCATTCGTTAAGGTTCAGCCGTGAAAATGGACTCATGTTTCATTGTAACTGCCATTAAAATGGTCTTAGAAAGCCTTAGATCTCAGAGAGAGCTTGTAGTCATTAAAAAAGCTAGTATGTGCTCAAAATGAATAGAGGACTCCAACTAGCTCTCAGCAAAAAAACAAACTACAGCAGGACAGAAACAGTCCTATATCACCGCAGTGAAGTCTAAACTATCACAGTAATATGGAAGCAACCATGTACAAAATAACTGAAACACACTAACTATATGCGGCAACACAACACCACAATATAGAGCTTAGAAACTTGCATACATATCTCTAACAAAAAACTGAACTTTATAGAAGCTGTAAAGTTGCAAACATTGGATTGATTGCGTTCATGTTATTGTGATTCCATACTATTTAGTATGCCAGAAAAATAATTAGTATATCCCAATACATAGTATGTCAAATGCAGTATGCCAAAAAATACCAGGATGTCCTACTACATCTGGTCGCATTTTGCAGTTTGCAAGCCAGCATGCTTTTCTGGCTATTCTGACCCACAGTCCTCTCTGCAGCAGATATATGAGCAAGAGGGTCAAAATTAAAGGTGGTGCAATGTTATAACAAAGGAGTATGTCCCAATTGTATGCATACTGCATGCAACAGTATGTACTTTAAGGGCAGCTGCAGTAAATGGAAAAAGAAAAAAGTATGCGCATCCTGTGACTGTAACTGATGGTTCTGTGACACCGTGTTCTAACTGGATGCGAGCGTCCAACTATTTCAGGCCTGACTTACTTTCTCTCATTTTTTTTCTATTGAGCTGGATTAAAAAAAAAACACGCAAATGGCAAACAAGAGCGGATCAAAACGAGGCTCCGTACTGAAATACTATGTAAGTGTCAATGCTTGTGCTTAAAGTAGCAATAATCAAGTCAATATCCTCGTCTACATCCAGGACAATTGACTCGCTTTTCACCCACTGACGGCTTATTTGATCTAAACTAAATCAGCCGTTCCTCGTCCATGCTGCGTCGCTCTCGATGTGAGTGACAGGAAAAATAGGAACAGAGTGTCCAACAGAATCTCAGCTCATGGCCAGTTAGGACACTCCAATAGAAAACAATGTAATCAAGTTGATTTGATACGCTCACGTTGTATCCAGTTAGGACACAGTGTTTGCTTTTCCTAAAGGAAATTGGGCACTTTTCCCTTCAAGTTCTAAGCTTTTAAATGCATCAAAACTTATTCTTATTCGTTCATATTCATGATGTTAGAGGAGGATGTTGTGCCTTCAAAATGGGCTGCGGGAAGGAAAACCCTGGCTGTGGTTCTTCTACAACGTAGGTATCTTTCCTGTCAGGATGCCAACAAAGCAATTTTGAATTTTAAAGTGAGTCCTTGCCAGCATTTCATCAGGGGTAGACAACCGGCCAAACAACTTCTAAGGTGACGGATCGAATGTGTGTGAGAGCAGGGTGATTTGAGGCAAAGGTTTAAACTGGATTTAACTTGACTGTTTGTGTCTGTTTGTGTCCTGCCTCTCACACAAGAGAAAGATGGTAAGAGGACGTGAAGACTGAACTCATAGATGTGGATAGAAAGCATAAGAAAGAAAAGAGGGAGAAAAACTGCTGATGCAAATGTTTTCTTCTTCTTTTTTCTTATGAAAGACAAAACTTTCTCCTCTCTCCATCTCTTTCTCCCCCGTTCCCTCCCCCCTCGTTCTCCCACTTCCCTCGTCCGATAGGGACACAGTCAGGCAGAGTAGAAACACTGAGCATAGTTTCGATAGGCAAGGGTGGAGTCGGGAATGTGTGTGTGAGTGTGTTGTGATTTACTGCTGGAATGTGGGTCACTGAGGGTTGCCGTTGTCGAGCTTGCGTAACCGTTGGTAACTGTTACTGTGGAGACAGTAGTCCACTTGGGTTCAAACAAAGCTCAGCTAAGAGGCAGCAGTGGATAATTAACACACTGCCCAGAACAACCACGGCCTTTTAGCCACTGGGAATGGACAAGTACAACCTCATGTAGTTCAAGTCCAGGGCAACAGTCCTACTCCCCCATTCCTCCACGAGATGGTACAGTCCGACAGACACATGCCTCCAGGTTATTGTCCACACCACACCCCCGTGTTCAAGGCAATAGTCCAGCCTTGAGGCCTCACACCGGGGGCGTGACAAATAAACAACACTAACTGCATATATTATATGTTTAGGGACTTTATTGTGAAAGGTAATAAGGAGTGGATCTGGTCTGCGCTTCCTTTGTCAAGGTTAAAAGGAGTAATAAAGTTTAACGTCTTGGTTTGGACTACGGAGCCTCCGAGTTTATATAAATATAAGCATAGGCGCAACTCAACCCGTTCTGCACAACGTGATTGGTTGATGCCTTTAATCGCAGTGCGAAAGCTCAGAAAAACTAACCTTGTTCCAGAAAAGCGTCGTTTTTTCACCGTGTAATATTCACGTTCTGTGTGAAAGTATTCATGACTATAACAACAGTTCGAGAAAAATTGTATCATACATGGGCATCAAGGATCGATATTAACCTCTCTGAAAACTGGTGTGGCCAAAAAGGGGTCTCTGACCTAAAGATATGTGAATGAAAACTCATGAAAGCACAGAGTGAAAACTGTATCTTATTAGATAAAACAGATGTTGACAAGCTGCATAATATATAGCAATATATCTTATCGCAATACTCAGCATAATGCAAAATGTTTAATATCACAAGAAGATCATATCATCACTTAAGTATGGTGATAACATCGTATTGTGGGGCTTCTGGGGATTCCCACGTCCATGACTACAACATGGTATTTATTTGTGTGGCCTTTTGCCAACCCTCTCTATACTCATAAAATAGTACATCATTATTTAACCTTTCAACTATATTCTGATTACACTGAATACGTCAAACCTCTCAGTGTATCCCAGCATCATGATAATGTCATCTGACAAGGCTGCTTGGGTGAATCATTCTGTAGGCTTGAATAAGTATGGATAGTTTATAAATTAACAATTAACTACAACAACCATGACGACTCCACGGCATATCTGGATGACTGCCACACAGACGAAACCTAATGTGATTGTGAAGGGCGTGACTTTAAAGCTATGTGTACAATAATGCAGTGAATGGTACATACCATTCTCATCTCAAACTGATGTTTGCTTCATTTCACAAATGAAAAATAGTGAAAAATCTTAATTTTTAATTTGAAAAAGTACAAGAAAGGGAAACAGGACTTCATTTTAAAAAGGGCACAAGCTTGACCTCGGACACCATGTTCAGCGTGTTTAATTAAAGCTTATATGAGCGTGTCAGCTAAATGCTCAAAATTGCAAAATGCATAAATGTGATGGGGCAAAAACAAGAACAAACTGTTCAGTTTATCCTTTCTGCAGCTTTCATTCTAATAATCTCTAACAGCTTTTTTTTCATTCTGCAAACAGCACACGAGCTGACAGGAAATGCTAATGCAGCGGTATGTCACCAAACACAACAGCAGCCTGGATAAGACCTGCCACACACTGTCTGTCAAACACACACACACACACATTTCCAGTCAAGATGAGGCACAGCGGGATCATCAACTGAGGTTTGGGGAAGTCTTTGAAGTTGGACTACTTCTGTCACTGTGGGAATGGGTTCATATGATGGGTAACATGTAGTGCATGCACACCTCTGCCTCTAACTTCAAGGCTAATTAACTAATGTGTAATTCCTGTGTGTATTAGACCTATATGGTACTGTAGTGATACTGAGTGTGTGGTGTAATCCTCCTTCCTCTCTGGCTGCTAGGCATCAACAAAGGAATTCACACACACTCACAGAGGACAAGCAAAGATATGTGAGTAATACCTGTGACTAAACTTGTGAGACAGGACTATTTATGACACACACAAAGTAGGGCACACTGTAGATAGCTGTTATCATGGTAGATAAAACCTGATGGAGACCGGGGACGGAGAAAGTGTGTGTTTCTTTAAGTGTGTGCTGGTGGGTGACACACTGTATATATTAGCGGTAAACCAATTATCCGTTTACCGATATTTATTGGTCAGTAGTGACGTCTGCCAATGCAAGTTTCAGTGATTTACTGTTTGCGAAAAGAAATGCATTTAATCCCGGACAGTCAGTGAATCAGCCAGGCCCATATATATCAGCTGTTATTCACTTAAAAGGGACTGTGTATACGTTTTTACACGTAAACTGTTTAATCGTTTTTTATTGCCAATCTGTAAACAGGTTGTAACCTAACCTAAAAAATGAGACAATCACTTTATATTAATAAATCTTTAAAGATATTATAACAGTTATTGGGAATTTAAACACTAAATAACTTGCATTGGAAATCCCATATCGTTTCATCCTTAGCAGATACTTCCCACGTCCCCTTTTATGGTCTCAAAAACCCTTTCATCTAGCACATGTCATTTTCTCTCTCACACACAAACAGCTCATCCGTAACAGTGCATGTGAATGTGAGTGTAGAGAAAGCACGCTGCGTGAGAGATAACCCTGACTTCAAACTCCACCCATCATGCTCTCTGACTAACACCTCAGAGTCAAAGGTCTCCCAGAGGAGAGGTCGAAGGTCACGCCTGTGTTGGTATGAGAAAGTGAGTCGATTTCACTCTCTGGCTGTAAAAAACAGATCCCACCTGGTGCCTGTCTCTCATATGTGTGTGTGTGTGTGTGTGTGTGTGTGTGTGTTTCAGATAGGTGGATTACACTTTAAAGAGGACTTAAGTTTTCCTGCTTGTAAACCAGCAAGTTCACTTCAGACCGGGGTGAATTTGCGGTAACAATTCAAATCTGAAAGTAAAAACTGTTTACTGTCATTATCACCTCTCCCTGGGTTTTAACTGAGTAACTTCACACCTCTTAACAGTGGAGTGTAAATAGACACAGGAAGGAACTGGAAATAGTATTCACCGCAACCATTCAGAAACTGTCACATTAATCACTTTGGTGATAATGTACACACATACTGCATTACACTACTGGAATTACTTCAGCATTCTTCCTCCTTATTGACTGAACAGAGAAATACATGAGCACAGTAACATTATTACACTAGAGTAATAAATATACAGTGTGAAACCTCTTATAGTGATCAAACAGAATCATTCCTATAGAAACGCTGTTTAAATAGTTCACTTATGGCAATCAAATAGTCCGCTTACAGTGTTCATTTGAGGTCTTTTCATACATGACAACATGTGAGGGGGAAAAGATATATTTTATTTTTATATCAGCCATTGATAGCCTACAATTTGTTTATTTAGAAGTGCACTGAAACCACCGCCAATCTTATTTTCATATATGTATTTTGTATAGGTGAATCGATTATAAATATCAACTTGGACAAACAACACAATTGGAAAACACTTCTTAAAGCCTCTGATGCATCAACAAAGTGCACAAGGAACATGAGAAATGCTGTAACACAACATGCTGATAGGTAAACATAGACATGTTCTGAGCTCAGAGTTTCTCCTCAGGCAGATTGTTTTCTCTTGTGTGCATATGAAGCTTAAATAAATATTTTTCTCTTCTTTTCCGGCGAGCAGTTGTTTCTCTCAGCCGTTTACCTCACTCACATAGATACCTGGACTCAACATTCAGAAATAGTCTGTTACTGGATTACAGCTTCTGTATTAAAGTGATATAATGCTCAGTGAATCATAGCGGATATATTGTGATGGATTACATTTTCCTGAAACTCAATAGAGAAACTATTCATGGATAAAACAACCAGACGGGAGTGTCGGTTTTTCTTTGGCTTATCTAGTTACTACCTGACACAGATCAAGACACTTCTAATACAACCAGAAGAATCTCTGACAGTTGAGAAAAGTACATCCCCTCACACAGTGTATATATAGTCAGATTTCCCATCTTATGTACAGTACAGTGGAAACCGCTTCACAGAGCGATCGCATCTGTCCTATTCAAATTGATCACTATCAAGCACCCAAGTATCGTGATAATATCGAAACAGGAGATAGGCGTAACGTCACAGCCCTAATATAAGAGGATGGTCTATTTATAGTTCACTGACTGACATACTTCCAATGTTGGACTGACATCACCCTTTTTGAACTGAACAACCACAAACAACTACATTCTCCAGATTTACAAACTTAATTTACCCTTGATATAATCACAATCTCAAACCCTGCTTATAGAGCACCTCATCACATACAGTTATCACTTCACAGTTATCGGTCACCGTCTCCACACTCTCCATCATGTCTTTTATCACTCTCCCACATCTCCTTTTCACTCTCCGTCTTACGAGTAAAAGCAGCAAGCCTCCAAAGGCGTTTTTAAATCCGTGCTGCACACACACACACAGCTTGGTATGTGTGTGAGAGGGCGAGGGGGGGTGCTGGGTAGGGGGTTATCAGGTGTTCAGGAAACTAACCAGAGCTCCATTTCCGAGCACGTAAACCACTTCTGGCCTCCAGTATGACGCTTCTGTGCTGAGACATAGCTGCATGTCTGAGTGGGTTCAGGTACAAAAGTAAGATACTACTCAGTATTTTTAATACGCTGTACACAACTGGGCTGGACAATAATTCAATAAGCTTGTTTATGGTCTTTCAATACAGTGATAAATCAATTTGTACACACACATGTCTACCACAAGCAAACACTAAGATCTAACTGAGCTCTGAAACAAACTGATTTATAACATTTATACAAACTTTCTCAATTAAGTGCTGTTGCAAAACATAAAATGTGTTATGTGCTTTAATTATATCATAATTCTGATGTGGCTTTAAATACATGTGCTATATGTGCAGAGCCTGAATAGTCCATGCCTGCTGTGTACATAATGGAATCAAATTGGATTGCTTTTTGTAGGTTACAGATTTAATAACAATGTGCTTCTGCTCCTGCAGAGAAGAAAAATATAGTAATTAAAATGTTCCTGAAATACCAGTATTATGTAGCCCTCCTCTGACAAACACGTCATGTAAATATTTGGCTTTTGGGGGGCATGTTTTGCATTTACTGGACAGTTGATGTTATAGAAATTGACAGGAAATTGAGGGATAGAGAGATACAGCTGGAATCAACCATGGATGTTAACCACTAGGCCTCTAGGACGCCCTAACAAACATTCACTTTAAACTCAAATGTAAATGGGGTTCTTCATTACACATCTGCAACAGTAAGAAGGGGCCACTTTCTGCAGGCTTCAAGTTCTCTAAAAATCTTAATTTAGTGGGGATAATGCTCACTGGGATGGGATGGACAATGAAAACAATTAAAGGCAGTAAAATGTTTCCCATTAAACAGTCATTGCCCACTGGCTCTTGAATAATCCCCCAATCTCTTGACTTTCTGAATCTAGTTTTGGGCAGCTTTTCTCTTTTCAGCGGGAAATAGGAAATATAATTTATCAGTTGAATTGTTTAAATGAGGCATTGCCATCCCAAACACCAGTTGTTCTGGGTAATGTTTGGCCCAGTTTAAAGCTAAGCAAGTGGTTTGCTTGATACCAAAACAACAGCTCTATTTCCCACACTTAAAAAGGGACAGTGTGTAGGATTTGGTAACTTCTAGTGGTGTGGTTGCAGATTGCAACCACACCACTAGAAGTGGTGCAAAACCGTGGTTCACCTCGCTCAGAAGTCATCCTTACCATAATAACACTACTTTAAGAGCACTGGAAGTTCGATGGCGGCTGGCGGTACCACGGTTTTGCACTCTGGGGCTCACGTTACCGCAGTTTCACAAGTGGGTCGGAGAACTACGGTGGCCTTCAGGTAACGGAAAAACATGAAAGGCACTCTCTAGAGCCAGAGTTTGGTTTGTCCATTCTGGGCTACTGTAGAAACATGGTGGAGCACCATGGTGGACTCTGTGAAGAGGACCCGCTCCCTATGTAGATATGAAGGCCTCATTTTAAGCAAAGGAAAACACAAGGATTCTTAGTTTCAGGTGATTATACGCTAATGAAAACATAGTTTTGAATATTATATTCCAGTTCTACTAATATGTCCCCCGAAATGTTACACACTGTTCCTTTAAGTGTAAATAATGAACGTTTTTCATTAGTGTGATTTCTCTTGCACTGATACTGCAGTCCTGTGTTTGATTAAAGACAAATACTGGCAAACCAAAAAAAAAGGTTAAACCCTAGTTTCCATGGAGACACTGAATACATGAATTTTGTTTTTGGCATTGAGAAGATGAATTTAAGGAGAAGGGAGGAGAGGGGCTTTCTGGTTGATGGCTGTTTGAAAATGAGAATAGATTCCAGCTGCTGTGCGTCATGTTAGTCTCCTCCACACACACACATAGACGAACATGAGCCTAATAAAATGAACCCAGTTCCTGTGTCAATATTGTTGCAGCCCCACCTGCAGTAACATGGGGGGATTCCTCCATAAGCCTGTGTCTAAGGTCAGCTGGACCGAGGTTTTAACTCACATGTGGGGAGGGGAAACTCATCCCACATCAGATCCCAGCAGAGGCATTTCAAAGACACACCGACCAACGGAGGAAAAGAAAGCAAAGGAGGAGACAAAGAATCCCATCACATGAAGCAGGAGAATTACTTTACCTCTTGCTTTAAATAGCCAAAGGATGCCAGGCCTACAGTATCAAATATCTCGGTGGTACTTGCGATAGCAGATGTATCATCAGAAACTCAAGGCTACCTCCTGTCTTACTTTGTGTTTTAGATTTTAAAAGGGTTGATGTTGATATAGCTATTTATAATAAAGAAAATGTACAAAATATTAATGATGTCAAATCAGGGTTGCACGATGCAGTTTGTAGTGGCAACTCTCTTCTGCTTTCATCTAAGCACACACACACATGCTGTGCAAAGAAAAATCATTACTGTGTGATGAAGTTATGAGGCCTGAGGGCATTTTATGCAAACGCTGACCTTGAGAATCCTTGTTGGATTTTAACAAGACTGTTTTCTAAGGGTCTGCAGATATCCTGAACCACACATGAACAGCTTTTTGAACAGCACTACAGCTTGTTCACCGAAAAATGACGACGCTTTTTTTGCTGTGTAATATTCACGTTCTGTGTGAATGTACTAAAAAACAAGAAGAAAAAAAATGCCGCAGATGTGTAACGTCCTTAAAACACATAAAAAATGATCTATTTTTCCATTTTGAAAAGGCAAATGAAGAAAGTCCAACACTTGGCAGACCAATCGTGTAACTTCACTCATTCAGTCAGTCACTCTTTAAATTTGTGAATAAGAGAGCACTGTTATCAAATTGGTAGCAAATACCCTGAACTGAGGTATTGGAATAAACATCAGTCAAGAAAAAGCCTAACTTAACTACTGAACATGCTTTTCAATACTTTATCAGTGACAAATAAATGAAGCCGGGACATTTGGAAACATTTAGCATTAAACTAAAAGATGGTTGGAAGATAAACAGCAATTTTTTTAACCGGCTCCTTTGCT
>CAKALG010046538.1:0-10164 GCA_916700815.1 Helicolenus hilgendorfi
GATAAGAGCTGCCTGTGCCAGCCAGGCCTGCACACTCCAGGAGCACTGCAGAGATGACGATTGCAAGAGGACTCAGCCCATGCAGCGGGCGTCTACTTGAAAGAGATGACTGACCATATCCTTAGGTGGCTTGTACATTAGCTAAGGACGCCTGATTAGAAAATGTGTCAATCCAACGCAGCACACAGGAAAAGAAAAAGGAAAGTACATCCAATTCAATTATCACGTTCAAGAGAGCTGTGGATCCACTCCAAATTATTCCTCACAGATACAGAGAAAGACTCTTCCGACATGTCATTGTTTTAGTGAGAAGGCGTCTGGCGTGTGGTGGCACTACAGCTGTGTGTGACTGTGGGAATGGGAGTAAAGGGCTACAAAGAGAGAAAAAGTACAGTTATAGAGGAGGAGGAGGGGGGGTCTGGGCAGCCTGGAAACACAGGGAGGAAACGGCACTCCACCCTGATTCTGTGACCGAGAACAAAGACAACCTCTTCCCCTCAAACTCAATAACACTGTGCTGCTTATGGAAACACGGTCGCTGCAAGGTACAACGCAGTGAAACTAATTAACATTCTGATTGTTAAAACATCCAGATGATAGAAAACCTATTTCCATTCAGAACGAGGCCAGAATTCTAGCAGTCATGCTCTGTAATCAGGAGCTCTGCCAAGATAAGGCATACCAGTCAGTCAGGAAACATGGGGGTGTGTGACACTGTGCGTGTGTGTGTGTGTGTGTGTGTGTGTGTTCCTCTGACGTACCCCCGTCCTGAAGCCAGACCTACCGCTCTCTCTCTCTCAGACATCTCCCAGAGAGGCCAGATTTCCCTCTTAACCTCATGATTCAATGAGTCATGGCAGGCCCGGTCAGGTGAGCATGTGGCTAAAGGAGATTGTTGGTTTAAAGGAGCCGACCGGCCAAGCCGTCCTGATCACTTACATAAGACACCACCTTCCACGCGGTGGGAAATACCTCCACCCATGTTATGACCCTAACACTTGCCAGGCCAGATTATGAATTTGAATCCACTTGACAGCACACAAAGGCATTATAATAATCACTGTGATTGCTTCTTGTGGAATCATATGTGCAGTAAATCAAATGGATACCATTAGAGCACGGCACTAATTTCTTTCAGGCATTAATACAATCGATCTTTCGGAGGTTGTAGCGGGCTTGCTTTTAAAGCTAGGGTGAAGATACTGGTATCCTATGAAACTAGAAAACCTACGGAATCCATTGGTACCATGTCATAATTTCCAATAATAAACATATACAAACATTTGCATGAGAGTGTTAAATACTTGACAAAACTCCCTTTAAAGTACATTTTGAACAAATAAAAAATGTGCGATTAATCGCGATTAATCATGGACAATTGTTTGATTCATCGCAATTCAATATTTTAATCGATTGACAGCCATAATTTTAATCTGTCCTATGAATTCACTACTTTCTACTTTGTCAAACTTAAGGTCAAGATCTATAATTAAGGATTAATTTGGTTTGTAGGTCCACATTCTACACACTGCTCCACAAAGCTACCTCAATGCTGCTGGCGAGGTCAAATTTGTGTGTTTAAAAGCACTTTCTACTTTTGTCAAACTCAAGGTCAAGATCTATAATTAAAGATTCATTTGGTCTGTAACTTTACACTCTGTATTATGAAAAACTGTAATAATCAAAAGGGGAAAAAATGTAGGAATTGATCCACAATTATGTAAAACCTCCCACAGTCGGCCACAATCGTCATTTCCAATAATCCCTAAAAAGGTATTTACAACATCTAATTTTACTGAGAAAAATAACTTTTCTTGTGCACTGTAACATAAGAAAATAAGTGCGCAACACACGAGTGTATAAAAACACAGCTGAGATTCATCCACGTGATCCCGATGATTTAACATTCCTTGTGGTGGTGAAAGTGAAGGAGGGGGCAGAGAGAGAGAGAGAGAGAGAGAGAGAGAGAGAGAGAGAGAGAGAGAGAGAGGGAGAGGAGACTGTGCAAAGTTGATTATACAATCCCTTACCCTTATCTCTCCTCTTTGCTTTAATTCATTGGAAAAACTAATTTCATGCTGTGTCTGTTGATGTTAAGGAATGCATAACTGTGTAAAGTACACACAGACTGCATGAGTGAGTCCAGAAACTCACCGCCATTGTTGTGTTGTTGTGGGTCTTGAGCTGGGGTCTCCACGCGAAGGCTCTGTCCCATGATCCAGCCCCTGAGGGGCCTCTACCTGTCCTGTACCCAGAAACGTGCACACTGCACTGGACGGCTGCACCTGCCTTACTCCCTCTTCAACAACGTCTCCTCTACCTCAGGTCTTTTCTTCTCCTCTGTGTTTCTCTCGTCTACCCGTCCTCTCTGCCTTTCAGTCCAGTCCTTCCCCCGTCCGTCCCTCCCTCCCGCAATCTCCTTAAGACCTTCCCTCCCTCCAGGAGTTGGACTCCCTCTCCCCCTCCCTCACTGACCCTCCCTCCTTGGCTCTCAGCACAGGTCAGCATTCACTGAAAGATGCCTGCCATTCCTGGGAGAAAGACAAGTTATGTTTTCAATTTAATGTGTGTGCTTGCGGTATGTGGTACAATGTGTGCATCCAGTAATGCATTTCCAATGTAAGCGGTGCAGCGGGTCTCAAGAGAACAAGGACTTTTTAACACTCTGATCCAGAAACTAGACTCAAAAACCTCAGACCACATTGTATGCCCTGAAAACAAATAAATGCCTCACACACTGGTGTCAGTATTTTCTTGCCTTCCTAGCGCCGAGATGACAAGAACACAAGATAGAGAGATAGATAGGGTCTAAAATGACAAACAAAAACCTTAATTTAGTCTGGAGCTGAAGGAAATTGGAGCAATTTCAATCAATGCCCTCAATCAGGAGAAATGTTATCAAAATCAGAGGCGTGATTTTTTTGTGGGAGCTGTTTAAAGGTCAAGTGTGTGTGACATGCTGCTCCCTCTCAACATCTGAACATGAACAATAGACAAGAATCCCAGCAGCTAATACGGCATTGAACTTGTTAAAAGTAGGAATGAAGGATCACATGTCAAGTGTTGATCAGACATATGCTGCCATTTCTATAATCCAGCGCGCTAATATTAAGCCACAACTACTGTTTTTCTTTTTCACAGAGGGTGTTTATCATGCCGCTCACCTCCCTTAATGCCTCCAGACACCATTTCATGCACATCTCCAAGTCTCTTATCACAATTTGAACAGTCTTGGAGGCATTAGCATGACTTTGAAACATGTTTGCCAAGGAGAGCTGCCCTGTTTGGGGCTAGAATATACAGAGAGAGGCAGAGCAGAGAGGAAAAAGAGACAGCTTTCTCTAAACTAGAAGAAAAGAGAGAGAGAGTGCAGACTGGACCTCTGAATTAGTACTTTGATTCCCTTTGAGGTTTCTGTGTCTTCAGAAAACCTTGTCTGACTGCTCCTCAGAGGAATCCGGAGCATTGAGCTGTGTCATTATGCCTGGATAGATCAGAGTTTTCTGAGCGTTTGGCTGCATCTCAAGCTTGTTTCTAAAGATGGAGAGCTAGTGTGTTCGACAGCGTTCCTTTTCTCTCCCCGTGCCCCAAATACTGCCTCCACACCGGGCCGGCTTCCAGAGAGAGCTGAGCCAATCCGCATGAGCCCAGAACCTGTTGGCCTGACCTGGATAACAGACTGGGCCAGGCCACTTCAGCAGACTGAAGCAGGTACACACATAACATGAACATACAGCGCCCCGTCCAACATGAGGGGGAGTAGGAAACCTATGGATGGTGCTACAAAGCTACGTGTCACTGTTGCAAGTCTCATTCATGATAGAAAATGTGTCCTTTTTTCAAATGTCTTAACACATGCCTCATTATTCTTTAAGGACGTGGTTTTAACTGCTTATCTGTATGGACATTGTCTTTGATAAGCAAGTTAAAAACAAAGATGCAGCATGTACAGAGAGAACAGGCAGTTATTTCTAAACGTTAGTATGCTGTTCAACGACGGAAAATACGCTTTCTTGCCAAGAGTTAGATGAGATGATCAATACCACTCTTGTGCCTCTCAACGGTCAATGTGAAGCTACCTAGTTAGCTTAGCTTAACACAAAGACTGGAAACAGGGGGTAACGGGTAGCCTGGTTCTGTCCAAAGGTAACAAAATCCACCAGGAAGTGCACCCAGCCAAGTAACAATCTGGCACATAACCCAGTGTAAAACAATAAATTGTATTTTTTTAAATAGATTGAACAAATGAGATATAGTGTGTTAGTCAGTGGGCTTTAGAGGTGCTGGTAGCAGTGGGCAACCTCCGGGTCTGAGAAGTGAAGCCAATGCGAAGTGCCTTAAACTTGCATTCTTTCTAACAGCCAGCAGGGGGCGACTCCTCTGGTTGCAAAAAGAAGTCTGATTGTATAGAAGTCTATGAGAAAATGAGCCTACTTCTCACTTGTTTTATTACCTCAGTAAACATTGTAAACATGAGTTTATGGTCTCAATCGCTAGTTTCAAGTCTTCTTCAATACAGCATGATGTTCATTTAGTAAATTATGGTCCCATTTAGAGTCAAATAGACCATAAAGCAGGGGATGCTTTAGGGCGTGGCTACCTTGTGATTGATAGGTTGCTACCACGGCGTTGTCCGGTCTGGGAGTTGTCCGTGTTTTCGTCTTACAACTTTAACCCTTTTACAGTGTGTTTTCAGTTCATGAAAGATAATTTTGGTTGCCTAAAAATGTTTTATACACTTAAAACAGACCTGTAGATGTTTTTCAGTCTTGTAGTGATGAGAATTGTATAGGCTTTTATTATGAAGTAGTAGTTTTACAAAAGGGAACTGGTTAACTGAAGAGCTGCAGGTGACAGTGGACCAAAAACCACCAGTGCACATCATCAAGGTTAACACTTCCTCTTGTTGCAAAGCAGTTAAATAACTCATATTCAAACTTGGAAAAAAAAGCCTAACTTAAACAATGACGCAACAGATATTCCCCGGCGGTCTCTTCTGCAACACACATACCTATGGCGACCAGGGAGGACCCTGAAAAGCCAAGTTTGAGAAGACGTATAGCTGGAGTCCTGAGTGGCTCATAAAATGTGCAGAGACTAGACAGACCTCATAAACACAGTAGATGTACAGCGACATGAGTGGATCTACAGCTCTCCCACACAGCATTAACACTGCACTTAACAAACCACAACGAGCAACTGGGTACTCACCACGATTTTCCATTACAGAGTTTGGGGCACACCAATCAACGGCTCCTGAAAAACAACAGTTGGAGCATCAAACACCAGCTTGAGAATGTGAGCTAAACAAGTTAAACCAGTGTTGTTGTAGGAATTCAGTTTTTCCTCAAACCTTTTTGCAAGTGATGCTCCAAACACTGTGGTCTCGGATTCATGAGTCTTAAATGGTTTCATTTGAAATTCCTTAAAAGCCATAATTAATATTCCCAGTATAAAAGTATGTAAAGCATCTAACTCAAACGGATCTAACCACTTTCATGCCAAATTTAAAATCAAACTATGTGTAATTACTGTACTTCTATTTAGCTGAAGAAACCACACATTAAATACAGCGTATCAATCGTTATGTATAGATACGTTTTTACTAGATTATGTACTATTTTAAAAGTGTCAGCATTGCTTTTAGAAATGACTAGCACAGTGTTTGTCATTTTGGACATAATGAAATATTTTTAACATGTACATCTGGCTGTTGTTATGATGGACATTATATCCAAAAGTTATTTATCTGTCATTATTACACGGCTTTGTTGAATACTTGATTCTGATTGATCAATCACAGCATTCTACCGTCTGTTATTTCTTTATAACAGACTGTTGCTTGTATAACAGCTGTTGCTATGTATAATAGCTGTTGCTATGTATAACAGACCGTTGCTATGTATAACAGACCATTGCTATGTATAACAGACCGTTCCTATGTATAACAGGCCGTTGCTATGGACGCAGTTCTGATGTTGAACTCTGGCGGACCATTTTTGTGTCAAATTATTGATTTAGTAAGTAGCCGTGTAATAAGCGGGATAATGTACAGCTAGCGGGTCATTGTTGTGAAATAAACCCTGACAGGGTGATGCAGGACGCTGACGCGAAGCTGAAGCTGTGCATTATCCCTTACATAGGATGCGCGTGGCCTTGTACTTATTATAAGTGATCTTAGCATTATTAATTGTGCATTTGTGTGAATATAAAAAGGTATAGACATACATACATTATAGAAAGTCATGGGTGGGGGTGGTTGAGGTCCTCAGCAGCAGTATAGTAGTATTTGTTCAGGTCTCCAGCATGCTTAAGATGGCAGCTCCACCCATCTTAACCCCTCTGATAAAAGAAAAACAAAGAATCCTAGTTAGTCATGAACAGAAAGCATGAAGATGTATCATCACTACAAAGAACACCAACATATTTAAACCTGAATGAGCCTGAGAATAAGATCCCATGGTCTAAAAGGCTACAGCATGGAGAGGACATCAAGCATCATCTAGGAGATGCTACAACAACCATCCGCATTCCCTTGTGTATATGAACGCGTGGGCCCTTACAAAAGACAAAATATAAACGTGTGAGATAACCTCACTGTTTGGTAAAACTTGAAGTAGATGGACTACAGCACAGCAGACTCCGGTCATCTAAAAACAGACAATGATGCTGCAGTGATCCTCAGAACTGGATGACTGGAGTGTGAATCAATATCTATTACGTCACTACGATGGTAGTGTTAAAGTCTCGTGGGAGAACGGCTTCCTGGCGTTCACTCAGGCCTTTGGTTCCAACTGGGCATAAACTGTTCACGGGTAAAACAAAGTCAAAACGCTCTCGTCGAAACACTTCAATAATGTAATTAAACTCTTTTGTTGGCCGAGCACATCACTTCAAAACCATTTTAAGTACCTGAAGTGGGCAATTTATGCATAGCAAAAAATATATTGCTGTTGATTATTATAGTTACTGACTGAGGTGGCAAAGCAAATACCTGACAAATTGTGTTTATTAATTTTAGAAATACAAAAGGCAGCCTGATAGAGCCCCGAGGCAGAGAGCAGCAGAGCGGTGGAACACAGAGTCAACTGTGATTTAACTCAGAGAGGAGACCGAGTTTGACATCAGCAGAGAGAGGCTGTTGTGAACTGAACTTCCAGTTCATCTCTTAGACTGGAACACAAAATGTTCTCATGAAAGTGAAAATGAGCAGACTCTACTCTCCTGCACCTACTGGACCTGTCGCATGTGCCCGTTTGTTGAGAATGGAAATATCAACATCTGCTCTTGTCAGTTCAAAGAGAAAAGAGGGTGGGGAATGAATTGTAGGAAGTAAAGGCGACAGGAGGTTGTGAATGATCCCTTTCTCGTAGAGCTGAAACTAGAGCTAAAACGGTTAGTCCATTGACAGAGAATTCATTTTATTTTTAATAATCACATGATTGTTTTAGTACCTTTTTAAGCAAAAGCCAAACATTTGCTGGTTCCAGCTTTTTATATGTGAGGATCCGCTGCCTTTCTGTATTTTACATCATTGTAACTTTAACATGTAAGCTACTTTAAGACATCACCTTGGGCTCCAGGGAATTATCGTGTGCATTTTACACTATTTACAGGGATTTTATAGAACTTGTAGGACCTATTTGTATTTTGTATCTATTTAGTATTTAGTTGTTGTTCAACTAATAATAAGTAATATTATTTGATTGATTATTCTAGATGATTTTTGATAGTGTTTTCTATTGCTAGTTACTTGTTTAGTTTGATTATTTTCTTGTTTAGTATAATTAGTTTTTGCACAAGTATTTTGTTTGCGATTTGGGTAACACTGTGGGCACCTGCTGGTAGGTAGGCAAGTATAGAAGGACCAGCATGCACCTGGGTGGGCCTATGTTTTTTTACCAGAGCAAGAGAGGCAGCGATGGCTGTGATTTCTTTGTTCTTTTGTTTGCTTGCGTGTTTTTGTCATAATAAACACAGAATCTTTGCATGAACAATGAACTCTTTCGCCTGCATATACTACACCACACGTGCGTCAGTGGCCCTTTGATTTAAGTTTGAATTTAAAGAAGAAAATAAGGACATTTTAAATAATCATTAGCTGGCAGCTGCAGCCCAAGACTTCCCGGCATCATAACACACTGGACTGCAAGTTGACCATTCTTTGCAATAAAAAGCCACATCTTTTGGGGCAATCGAGAAAAACAAGCACAGACATTTGCTTTGCATGAGAAACTAAAAAGCAAATGACGTGAGATTAAAAAAAAAAATGCTGGTTATAAAACTACCCACAAAATTCCTTCAGTTCCTCTCAACAGTTCCGATGAATTTCAATGCAAACTTCTGGTGGTTCAATGGGCCTCCATATCAGCTTACAGTTCTGTGAATTACTGGTTTAACCAAATTGCAGCATCCTTGTCTTGCGGGCAAACGTCGTTTTCAACGAATGGCAAGATAAGAGCAAAAGCGCCATTAGACTCTGATGGCGTCCAGGCCACAGGAGGCCCTTTGACAAGACTATTAATGTAATCAATGATCAATGTCCTGCCATGAAGTAAAGTGACGTCTGTGTGACTGTACGGCGTTGTGACGCACAAATAGACGAACGGTTTCCTATCTAATACTATACAAATATACACTGTATTTGGCATTCCTCTCTGTTCCTCTTCTAGATCAATTTACTCGCAGGGTCAAAGGTGTACTTCCCTATCAAAAGAAGAAGCCAGATTAACGACACCTGGACATCAAACAGGCCAATAATCCTGCCTAAAACATGCAAAAAATGGGCTTTAAAGTACTGTAGTTTTCTAAGTACAGCCGTCCAAACAGACTGGAGGAGGAGGACCCTGACACCACTGAGAGGAGGCAGATGTATCCGTGGTCGGGGATGAATTTTTTTACACTCCCGCCCAGTGCCACAGCCTTGGCTGGATGACTCAAAATAATCGAGCTGAGTGGTGAGCGTTTCGCTCCATCCGGGGAAAGAGAAAAATATCTTTGGTGTCTGAAAAGTACGAGCGGATTTGAGGCGGTGAGGGGGTAGAGCTGCAAACACAGAGTTTTCCACCATTTCAGCCACAACCTCATATGCATAACACTCCTTGCATGCATCGCTGCATGTTAACTACAACACAGACTATCCAAAAAAGAAAGAACTGGCTTAAGGAGATACATTCCATGATCAAATATCGCTCTGTTTCACTTGCCGTTTCTGTCAGCCAGTCTCAGAATGTGCCCATGAAAAAGGGATGTTGATGGCCTACTTCCCTTTTGAGTTGTTAACCCTCTCCCTGCTCTCGGAACAGATCAATATGGAAGTGATGAGTCTATCCAAACTGCGCAGGACGCTCTGTTCGCTCAGCGTCTGCTGAAAGATATTTTCCTCTGAAGCCTTTGACAGCCGCCGCGAGTCACTTCACAGTGTTGGGCAAACAAATCGAAGAAGACATGACGCACACAACCAATAATGACATAAAACACCCGACTGGAGCTTAAATATTCTCACAGAGGAGTAAATAACTGAGTCAGAAAGTTACCTCATCAATCACTACTCATGCTATAATCTGCAAACTCTTATTACAAACCCACATCCTTTTTCATGGATGATACCAACTGGGATTTTTGTGCTCTTCCCAGCTTCCGTCCCAAAAACACATTCACTGGGAATAGGAGAGCCACCAGTCAGGTATGTGAAAGTGGCCGCTACAGACCGCCTGGATGTCCCGACTGTATAATCTTCTTTGGGGCGCACACACCCTCACTGGCGCACTCTAGTAGCGCTGATTCAATTACGATGGGAGCGGAAACGGCAGCAGCTGGCTGGGTCGTGCCATCTTTAAATAGCAGCGCTCTTCTCACTCCAGGGCTCGGGTTTTTGGGCACAAAAAGCTGCCAAGTCAGTGGAGGAAAATGATTAACTCCCCACTTTAGAACTAGAATAAAAAAGTAACAAGTAACACCGAGATGGTTCATAGCTGATTCAATAGGTCCTGAGTCAGGTGGACTGAGCTGAAGCATACTTACAGGCCTGCTGCTCCAGTGCTGCATCAATGATAGATGTGTAGATCAGAAAAAAAAGTGGCTGCTGTTTGGAAAGCAAAGTCACACCTGCAGTCTCTCTGCAGCGTGTATCCGAGCAGCACCGTTTCTGCACCCCCTCTCTCC
>CAKALG010046539.1:0-10093 GCA_916700815.1 Helicolenus hilgendorfi
GATCGGGTCACTGCTGGCTTCACCTGAAGGCAAAGCTGTTTAATGCGGAGGAGAGGGGTGGGGGACCCCAATGATCGGTTATGAGTCAGAACCAATTCAGTAATGTACATTTAGAGCCATTAGCTGGATTGTGGATGTGTTGCCAACAGCAGCTAAGCATTTTCTACTGGTGAAATATAATGAATGGGCAATGCACTGCCAACAACTAAACTGCACGAACGTTTTAGTCATTTAGATAATCACAAATGTGTATTAATCTGCAGAAAGTGTGAATGTGATGGTGTTATACCTGATTTTGGGTAGGGAGGAAACTCTCCTTTGAAGTACTCTCTCTCCAGAACATGGACAAAGAGCACTCCTGCAGATGGGTAGACGTTACGGTCTGCGTGCGACCTCGACAAGATGGTGACCACTGAAACACAAATTTCAAAACAAAAAGGAAAATTAGCCCCTGAAACTGGCTATTGTTTCTGTGTGTTTTGTTGAATGTTAATGACCTACCAGCGGCATTAATTGGAAAAGAAGAGAGGGCGAAAACAAATAAAGTAGGGCTTGTCAAAGTTAACGCGATAATAACGCACATTCGTTTTAAAGCCACTAATTTCTTTAACGCATTAATGCAATCAATCTTTCAGAGGTTGTAGCAGGCTCAGTTTTAAAGCTAGAGTGAAGATACTGGTATCATATGAAATTAGAAAACCTAAGGACACCATTTGTACCATGTCATACTAGCTTGTCGAGAAAGATGTTAAATAATGTTCCATACTTGCGCTTAATTTTTGGCGATGAAAAACTGGCATGGCCATTTTCAAGGGGTCCCTTGACCTCTGACCTCAAGCTGTGTGAATGAAAATGTGTTCTAGACATAGTCAAGTCAGCACACTGACACAATGACAGCTGTTGCCTGTTGGGCTTGAATTTGCCATGTTATGATTTGAGCATATTTTGTATGCTAAATGCAGTACCTGTGAGGGTTTCTGGACAATATTTGTCATTGTTTTGTGTGTTAATTGATTTACAATAACAAATATATACAAACAGTACCATAAAGCAACATATTTGCCCACTCCCATGTTGATAAGAGTATTAAATACTTGACAAATCTCCCTTTAAGGTACATTTTGAACAGATAAAAAAAATGTGTGATTAATTTGCGATTAATCATGAACAATCATGCTATTATTCGTATTATTAAATGCATTCGCTTCACACAAGGATGCAGAAACAGCCAAGCGTGAAGGCGTCAACTCACATTATTAGGTGCCGGAAAAGACTATGATTTTGTACATAATAATAAGAGCATACTGCTAAACCAAAACAATGAATCTCAGGGCCAAGTAGCTGAGGTACTCTGAGTAAAAGCAGCAGTAATGAGACTGTACCGAGTTGTTTTCATGTCCTCCTCCCACTCTGTCTCCATTATGTCTCTCTGTTTAGCCCCACTCCATTTCAAACACAAACATTTAGTCGTTATTTGTGAAGGGCATCGCTCGGAAAATGGCAGCCCCCTTGACAAAAGTTTACACAATGTAAGACTGGAGGTGAATTGCGAGTCTCTCTCCTTCTCTTTGCATCGTTCCCTTTCACTATTTCCCCCCTTCTCTTGCTCACTTCTTTCAACCTCTGAGAATTTTTGTGCAGCGTTTTTCTCTTCTCACTTTTTCCCCCTCCTCTCTCTCTCTCTCTCTCTCCCTCAGTGGGTGGGCACTCCATTTTTAATCACCATGGGAGACTGAGAGTACAAGGAGGAAGAGGAGAAGGAGGGAGAGAAAACTGTAGATCTGTGCTATGAAGTGCAAGAGGAGGAGGAGGAGGGAAAGAGAGTTTGGACTGCTCTCGCCAGCAGACATATTAAGCAGTGACAAGAAGGCATGAGAAAGCTGAATGTGTGTGTGGCACCTTCCTACTAACAGATTTTCACTATTGTTTATCCCCTTCTTCATCTTCTCATTAGCATCAAACCAACATATTCTACATAACGATCATCAGCAGCATCATCATAACATGAAGTGGGCCTCTGTTACTGCGCTGTGATCCTTGAACAGAAGCTGATTTCCAACAAGGAGAGTCTCCGAGTAATAGAGCAGGATTTACATTTTAATCCACGAAAGCGGAAGCCGGTATGTGATCTTTGGTTGTTATCTATTACCAGGGTGCACAAAGGGGTTATCGAAGATTAGGTGACACAGTAAGCTGCAGATTATTAAGGAAGTCCACATCTCACAAGGCTAAATTGCCTGACTGCAATCTACTGATGATGAGCTGCTGGAAGTTATAAAACGGTCCCGTATGTGTGTGTTAAACTGGGCTACATCTGTGGCCAGCAAACACTGAACTGGCCATATGTCCCATGTCCCCAAGGGCTCGGCCACAGCTAGACACAATCAATAGCATTTAGCGGCCACTGAATGTGGTGTTGCCTATATAAACCTGAGGTTATTATATCCACCACATCTCTTTCTAAGAACAGATTGAAGGGAACCACCCGAGCTTGACTAATCCACGCCGTGCTCCTCTCCCTGCTACTGCAGCACCCATGACATTACAATCGAGGTTATTCAGAGACCAGGAATAAAACCTCATTCAGTTTCAGCACACCAGCGATGACTTGAGTCGATTTTGCAAATCCCACACTGAATGCGCGGCGTGCTCGGATTCTTTTACCCGACCCGTTGGGCCTCATTAATTCTTCACCACACAAAAGGACGGCGGTCACACGCTCCTGGTCAAGGTCAAGTACTGGCTATTCTGTTCTGCTCAGAGACCCAACTGGATGCGGTGTAAACATTTGTGGCACGTCCACAGATGAGACAGGGGGGGAGCCCAGATGGCCTGTTCTCACCTAATTGTCAGAGGAATAGGAAATGACCTATGGGATTTGAAATGTGTTTTGGCCTGTCAACATTAAAGCTTTGATTCAACAACAGGCGTTTAGGCCTAACACACGCTCCTGGCAGCCTTATGTTCTCGCTTACAGGATCCTATTGGACCGTGTCTCTCCCTCACCTTTGCTAAGTAAAGATCACTAACTAAGCTACAGCTAATAGCTTCAGATCTGCTTATTTGTGGCGGGCTGACTTTCTGCCAGGCCTTCTCGAGATGATGGACTGCAGCACTCTTACTGCATGTAATACATCACCAATTAAAGTTAATGCTTGACTGTCCACTGGAGACTAACCTGTCGGCTCCTGCTGTAAGACGAATGTAAAGACGGACAAGTGGACGCTGACACACGCAACAAGCTACCTTTCCTGATAATTGGACTCACATATAAACTCAAGTATTCTCTATACATTGCACATAATCATAATAACTGACTTGCATTTGTTAGAAGATCACTGACAGGCCTTGGGGAGGTGGAAATGCTTAACCAGATTTTATGCTCTTCTTGGCCGACCTTGGATTGGCTGAAGCCTCAGGAGTGATGCCTTAGTTAAAAATGCCACTGGCAACGTAGAGACAATAAGCCACCCTTGTCCCTCTAATGGCTCTATAGCTAACTGAGTCCTCTGAAGCAGAGTCATAAAGGGAGGATGTCCTTTAGTTCTGTCGAATCAGCTTTATATGTGCACGTCGTCTGGGTCAGGAGGAACGCATGTGCTTCTTTGGTGTTCAGCGGGGAAGCACAGACAACAAGGATTGCTACTGTCTGTACTGTTCGCAGCTTTGGTACTGTGCCCGTGACGATTTCAAGCCTCTAAATGCAGACCTGGAAGTGAAAGTAGTCGGGTGTCACAACAAGCAGAAGGACAAGAAATGGCTAGTTCAATCTTCTAGCGCTCTATAAAGGTAAGCAAATCACTGATTTGTCTAAAACGATTGGGTTGGTAAAGTACCAGTAACATGTTAAATAGAAGATTTGTCTCATAGTTAATGATTTAGGATACTACTTCTAGCAAGGACACGGTTTGGACAACATTTAAATTCAGTAAACTACTGTTACAGAAAAAGTAAGTGGGCCAAGTTTGTGGGACAGCAGACAACTGAAAACAATAATGCCAGTATTAATGGGAAACCAGTTGAGCGTGTCACTGTGTTATGACAGGGGGGAGGGGACAGCGGGTCAACACATGAAGTGCACCACTGCACACACACCCACTCACCGTCTCTGTACAGGGCTGTTCTCTGCTTCGAGCCCATGGATCGCTCCATATGGGCATTTCTCTCATGAAAAGCGGTGTGTTTGACATCATAGGCATGCACAATGTAGACTATTGGATCAATGAATAAAAGCATGAATGGAACAAGAGTGTCTTTCAAGGGGTGTTCTGAACTATACATTTGGTTTTTTGCCAGTTTATTAAGTACACCTAGCTAAAACTATTGCAGTCTAATGCAACAGCTGTGCTGTAAAGACTTCTTTCATGAATGTTCACATTTTTAACTTAATAAAAAACAGTGGCTGACAGAAAAGTTTTAAGTCTTGATTTGAATGAATGAAGTTTTCTGCAAGTATGTTTCAGATATGTGGTGCATATATGTGCAAATGTGAGGATTTTATGCTTTTCTTTGTCGTATATGACAGTAAACAAAATATCTTTAGGTTTTGGACTGTTAGTCAAATAAAACAAGACATGGATATCTCTTCTTTGGGCTGTGGCAAATTATAATTACATATATAAATCACTATTCTGACAATAATGGATTAATCAAGGAAATCAACAGATGATGATTAGAGTAATTATTAGTTGTACCCTTTGCATTGACACATTTTGTCTCGCTAAGACATACATCATTTAGTCCTGCTGTATTTTTAAAGTAACAGTAGACTGATTTTTAATTGTAAATGGATGTTAAAATTCAGGTATGACATTACAACCTTCATGAAGGTAGGAGTTATTACACAGCTGTTGTATTAGACTGCATTAGCTGTAGCTATGTGTACCTAATAAACTGGCAACTGAAAGTTTATAGACCTTTTCAAGCTTTACAACATAAACATTATAAGTGGGCCCATATCAAAATATATAAAAAAATAAAAGGAATTGGTGAGAAAAAAACCCCATTGCTGTTGCACTGTGTGATGCCAGTTCAATGAACGAATTATTATTATTTTTGTATTTTTATATTTGTTAATGAAGTAGCTACCAGGAATGAAATGGCCTATATAAACAGTGCGTACCGTTATTACCACAGGTAATTAACTGTTGCTAAACTAGCATTAGCTACTTAATTAGGCATTCATAATAACACACCTGCTGGTCTACATATAAACACAGGCCTGCCTCTGCAAGACGCTGTTTTCTCAAAGGTACGTTAATTAAAGCTGAAATGAATGACAAGAACTAGCTAAGACAGCGTTATTAGTTATAATCCTCGTTTGTGATGTAAGGTAAAACACATTTCTCACGTTGAATGTGTAGCCACTCTTATATTATAACGGTATAGCTGTCTATTGTTAGCTATTTTTCCATGTCTCCTCCTCTCAGCCTCTTGGAAAAAATGAGCACAGTAGCTAAACAGCAGCATGCTAAGTAGCTAGCTAAGCTAACTAACATAGATACCCGCATCACCGTGAAAACACACCGGATATATTTCCGTTAGTTTAATCAATACGTACCGAGCCACACCGCGACGGCTGCAGCGGACATGGTGCTCATCATCCTCGTAAAATCTTACATGAAAAAGGCTGTTTTATCTAATAGCACACTGGTGGGTTTTGACAGCCATGATAATAATAAGCATCCTGCTGCATTCCTTCTTCCTCCTCCTCCTCCTCCTCCTTCTTCTTCTCCTTCACTGGAAACAGCTCCTCATTGGCTGCACATCTGGATGGAAAAGATGGTTGTCTCGTAAAAAAAAAAAATGGGGCAAAAACACACACGATGTGAGTCAGAATAAGGAGAGTCACGCCTTCAGAAAATTATGCTGTGGGATGTTGGTGGAGTTAAACTGGGGTTTTTATGGCTGTATATCAAATACAAGGAGTGGCTGCTGCTACTGTAGATGTTTTTCTGTTGACCTCTCTGCTTTGGATTTAGGACAACATGTCATTGTTAGATGGATAGATAGATAGATAGATACATAGATAGATAGATGGATGGATGGATGGATAGATGGATAGATAGATAGATTGATAGATAGATAGATGGATAGATGGATAGATAGATGGATAGATGGATAAATGGATGGATAGATGGCTAGATGGCTAGATAGATAGATCAGTGGAGCAGGATGGGGAGCAACAATTTTTCTGACCACACAGACCACAGGTTCAGTTATTTTCTAGCGGAATTTGTCCGTTTTTGATAGTCCAAGATTTGACATGTGGATATATTTTTGTTTGTTTTAATTTTCATGGAATAAACTTTTCACTCACTATACAAGCCTCATCTTTGAAGCTGACCAGGGAATGAGTGTCTGCAGAAGGCAAGTGGAAGTTGGACTAGGTACTCTATGTGAGTCAGAAACCTTTACATCCTGCTAGAAGTGGCAAGGACGGTTTAGAGCAATAAGCTGCCACTACAAGGAGTTTTAAAGACAAACATACACAAACCATCACCTCATGACCCCCTAATCCCAGCTGTTAGAGGGCAGTGACATGTTTGAGAAGTCTGCTCCAATCTGTCCAGAACCCCTGCAGAGACAGTCCTAGCAGACAGATGGTCATGTTTTGGCCCCTTTGGCTCCAAGTCAGGACTGCTAAAAGGGCTGTGGGACCCTTAATTTTAGCCCTCATGCTCCCTTGATGTCAGCATATCACTAAGAGAGCACTTTGATCCTGCAGTGAAGGATCCTAGTTCTGGCTACTGACCGTGTTGTCGTTGCATGGCTCTTGTTTGATCATTTGAAACTGGATTCCTGGCTTCCTCTGTGGTGATAAACATGATGCTATCCATCCTCATGTGCTCTGCAGTGTGAGGCTGTTCTGTTCTCTCACCCTATCCCCTTAAGATTATTTTTAGGTTGCTTAGCAACATCTTCACATAGCCAATGATTGGACTGGGTATGAATGTATCACACAACAATCACTCTATAGGTTAATGCATGTGCTAAATGTGTCTGATATCTGATGTGATAGATGTGGATTGATTTGGATTGATTTCAGTCCAATTCTGTTTCGGTTTAGTCTGCCGTAAATTGCAATTTGCACTGTCCTGGTATTGCTTGTTTTGGGCTGCGAGGCAAGATGCAACATCCCCACTCTCCTCAGAGGTAGGGATGCACCAATCCGACTTTTTCTGCCCCGATACCGATAGCGACACTTTGGGCTTTGGGTATCGGCTGATACCGAGGACCGATCCGATATAGTCTTTAATTAATAAGCCTTATGCCTCACTGTGTGGAAGTGACTGGGATCATTCTTCTATGTGTAAGGCAACATCAGGTTTGACTTAAACTATGCTTTCCTAACTTTGTAGAACAAAATGTAACAAATAAATACATAGATACAAATTTAGTGAATTGTTAATTATTATTAAAATATTTAATCGTACACCAATAACTTCAAAATTAACAGGAATTACAATTCAGGTGTATTTTTTTTTAATGGCGCAACAAATTGGTCAAAACTTTCCAGTGTATAATGTATATAGCATATAAACATAGAATTGAATTTAATAGATCGGCCCTATTGGCCCGATATCCGATCTGGTAACGGTATCAGTGCATACTCAGAAGTGAGGGCTGTTGCTAAATGGGGACAAACTGTAGCTAATTTTTCTTGTAGTGCAGCAGATATAACGGACCTTATGGCAAAAATGTTTTACTCTCTAAATTCAATATGTTGGTATTGAAAAATGTGAAGGTCATGAGTAAAAATAGAACAACAGTAGTGTACTGTTTAAAAAATTACCAACATGTTGCTTTCAGTGAGTTCAGTATGGACTGAAATGGTTGTTACGTAATGTAATGTAACCATTATGTAATGTAAATTGCATATTTTGGCAGATTATAAGACTGCACGGATTTATAAATGAGATTTACTTCATGGTTATTTGAGAAGGTGACAAATACAGTCAAAAATACCTAATTCAAATTTATGCCGCATATGCATGTTTTAATCTGCTAGATCACACTTGAATGAATCGTAATTAAACTTTGATTAAAAATGTAATTTATAATATAATTTGTAATGCGTGCCTACAGAATAGGCATGCCAGCAACAATGCCATATATTAGGCTCATTATATAACTGATAATCACGCATTTGGATGTTGACAAAGCTTCCTTTCTAGTGATTTATCACATGAATTCAGTCCCGTGCTTTGGGGTGACTCCTATGTAACTCAGCTAGAATGTTTGCACTCTGATCTTCTTTAAAACTGTTAAAATATTTATGCAAACCAATTCATTGGGGGGATGAGACTGCAAACTTGAGAAACCTTCGCATTTTTTGATATGCATTTAGCGTGAGTCTGTGAGAGATAGTGTTTGGAGCAGCCAACTTTGATATTCAGGGGCTTTCATTTCATGACATGTGGCTGAATTAAATCTGCACATTGCATATTGGCACATTAGTGAAAAACAGATGTTTTAAAATTCAGTAGGCAACAATTTTTTTGGCATTATTGGGTAAAAATTCCATAATAACCTTTCAGCATATTGTAATTCAGGTGCTCTGAGAGAAAACTAGACTTCTGCACCTTCTCATGGCTCTGTTTTCAGGCTTTAAAAAAATCTAGCCTGTGACTGGAGGCTGTTCATTAAACAGAGGCAGCTGTCAATCACTCGGGAACTCCAACCAAACGGTCAAACTATTAGAAAGTTTGCTTCGGCTGGTGGGCGGTGCTTGGTATTTCCTTAACTGATCTCAACATGGCTGCCGGGTCACAAACTTTCTCATTTTACAGCTAAACAGCACACTACAAGATGTTTCTGAAAACATTTGAGGAATAGGCATTACAGTAACAGAATATTGATTCATATTTGATCAGCGCTGCCTAGTTTGACCGCTTGATAAGAGTTTGCAAGTGATTGACAGCTGTTCATAGACGGCAAGGCTCCGGAGCTACATGCGGCTCTTTAGCCCCTCTCCAGTGGTTCCCTGTGGATTTTTTAAAATTAAAATGGATAACTGTTTTTTCGTTTACATTGTCCTTTTTATTTATCAATGTTGTAGGTCTATGGTACAACGGTACAACGGAATATTAGGGCCACATTGAGGAAAAAAAAAAAAATCTGAGATTACGAGAATAAAGTAATAATATTACGAGAATAAAGTAATAATTTTCTGAAAATAAAGTCATAGGTTTACGAGAAAAAAGTCGTAATATTTTGAGAATAAAGTCATAAAATTATAAGTAAGTAGTAATTTTATGTGTTATTTTATTTTTTTTCTCGGAAAGTTATGACTTTATTCTCGTAATATTACGACTTCTCTTCTCATAAAGTTATGACTTTATTCTCGTAATATTACGACTTTTTTCACGTAAAGTTATGATTTTATTCTCGTAATCTTACGTATTTTTTTCACCTAAAGTTATGACTTTATTCTGGAAATCGCAGATTTTTTTCCCCTCAATGTGGCCCTAATACTCCGTAGTACATTTGCACTTTGGCCCTCACTGCATTAGATTTATATACTATATACTTAAGACTATAAACTGTGTTACCTTCATCACAATGCTCAAATGTTTTGCGGCTCCAGACAGATTATTTATTGTTGTTTTTTTTGCCTAAAATGGCTCTTTTGATGGTAAAGGTTGCTGACCTCTGGTCTGGTCCCTTATAAACTCCTTTAGGACCCCCTAGCGGTCCTCACACCACATTTTGAGACACCTTAATTTCAAACACCCATAGCCTGACTGGTCCTTGACTCTGTACCCCACCCTAAACCCCCATTGATGAACAATAAGCAGTGAGTAAAGTCCCAGTCTGCTGCTGTTGTGTGCTGGTATTTATGCCAGACTGCAGCTCACTGAAGCCCCCTCCGCGCAGCAGCAGCAGCAGATTATCGGACCAAACCATTGCCGCAGCCCAGTGTTTCAGCACCTGTCACATGAGGCTTTTAAATTTGCAAATCACCGGCTACCATCACAGCTACGTGTGTTTACTTCTCTCCACCGCAGACGTATATCGGACCAGCCAATGCAAACGCTGCCACAGTGCAGCTCTGAGTGAGATGAGCTGCCAAATTGCACCGACACCCCCA
>CAKALG010046545.1:0-13358 GCA_916700815.1 Helicolenus hilgendorfi
CACCTCCCCGTCTCAGGGGATCTCTCCCGTGATGAGGAGGATTGAAGGTAAAGGGCAGGGGCTCCGAGGCTACGCAGCGCAATGGCAAGTGATTTCTCTTGGGTGTCGTGATGGGAGTGGCTGCTCTTTGTATTTATGATTCTGTGTTGTAATAACCTGTGGGGTGGAGCACGGGGGGGGAGGGAGGAAAAAGGAGGGCAAACATGTTTTCTACCTGACAAAAAAAAACAGATCTACATGAGATGAAGGAAAATACATTTAAACACCATGTTTGTTACTTCTGGGTCATTGGAAGGGTGAGGAGGGAACGGGAGAGTGAAAGAGAATGACAGGAGTCTCACGAGTATCATGACATCTTTAATGCACTTAAATCCCTCATTCTCTCTGTCAGAGCTCGTTTTATCATTTACTGAGGTCAAGTCATTCGGGAAACGATGCACCGAGCATCCCAAACACACTCGCACACTCCTGGGGGGGGGTTGATGTGGTGTAAAGGAGGCGAGTGTGATGATGATAATGATGAGAGCGAAGGTCGAGAGGGAGCGACGTAGTGAACGTTGGAATGAAGGAGGGGGAAGCTTTACGATGTGACGGATAAAAAAAAGCAGAGCTAAATAGCTAAATAAAGCCACAGCACTGCAGCTTATTAATGCATCACTGTGAGAAAACATTTGTTTTTCTAACTTTAAACCTGCAGCAGATTTACAGAATATTTTTTATAATAATTGGGCAAAATTTAATCTTTCAGCATTTTGTAATTCAAGTGTTCTGAGAGAAAACCAGACTTCTGTTCTTCCTCATGGCTCGGTTTGATTTGACGGGAGACTTTGACCAATCACAGGTTATTTCAGAAAGAGAGAGAGAGCGTTCCTATTGGCTGCTTCATTCAACAAAGGCAGCTGTCAATCACTCATAAATGCTGATCAAATGGTCAAACTAGGCAGCGCTGATCAAATATGAATCAATATTCTGTTACTGTGATGCCTATTTCTCTCCTCAGATGTTCTCAGAAACATCTTGTAGTGTATGTTTAGCTGGAAAATGAGAAAGTTTGCTCCGGCTGGTGGGCGATGTTTGGTATTTCTTCAACTGATCTAAACATGGTCACAAACTTTCTGATTTTACAGCTCGGCTCTGATTGGTTGTTTTCCTCCGGTCTGTTAAATCTTGCCGATGCCACCGGAGGACACCGAGGCACATGATTTCTTTCAGATTACCTGTCTCATGCACTACTGTCAGGATATAGTGATATAAATACTACTTGCTCCATTTCTCCCCACCGCTGCTTCAACAAAGTGCAACAAACACCAGGCTAGTGCCATCACGGGAAATCTGTATTCAGCAATAAAACAACAGAACTAGAATGGCACTCGGAGAGCGCAGACCTACGCCAATGCAGGACTTTAAAAACAGATCACAGCTCACAGCCGGCGGTACCGTGAGGCGGTCGGCGTGTTATTAACACGGCGTGTTTCCGTGTAAGGTATCAGCGGATGCCTCTCTCATTCTGCAGCCTTGTTATGTCTATAACGTTACACTACGTTGTCTCTCATCCCGTCGTCTATAGCTTTTTGTCTTTCTCACCGCGGACATCCAGCAGCTCCCACCACACCTCGGAGTCTCGCCACACATCCACACACGTCATCAACGCGTCATCAGTCACACTGCGCATGTGTTATACTCCGTGGTCTTAATGCTCAGGCTGATCGGAATCCTTAACAATATTCCTGAATCCGGATCATGAGCCGGATCGCCACCAAAATCTAATGGATTGCTCATTGTGCCACACCCCACCCCTCCAAGAAACTTCATTCAAATCCATCGCAAACTTTTGGAGTAATCCTGCTAACAGACAGACAGACAGACAGACAGACAGACAGACAGACAGACCAATGCTGTTAATACCTCCTTCAAGGCCAGCAATAGTCGGTATCCTCTGTATTTAAATGTGTCTTTAGTGTATAGAGATATGCTGCTTGCACAGCAATTCTGTCTCCTCATTCTGTCCATCTGCTGTGGCCATTTGTCGGGTGGGAGTCCAGCCATTATTTGTATTAGTGATAGACACAGACGGATGGATGTTACAGTATGGCTACATAAATCCCTCCCGCCTCGTCCCTCCCATCTCGTACTGTTTTTATGACCCGTGAATGTAATGCTTGTTAACCCTTGACCCCCTCACCACTCCCACCCCCCGTGTGTTACAGTGTCTGTGTGTACACGATGTGTTTGTGTCTGTTCAGATTAAGTCACAGCTGACAGAGATGTCTAAAAATAGTGTGGATCACAATCCATTATAAACTAGCAGATTAATATACAGGCTTTTCAATCCGTGTCATTTATACAGTATGTACAGTACTATAGTCCTAGATCAGGGGTCAGCAACCTGCGACTCTTCAGCGCCTCTCCAGTGGCTTTGACAAAACATTATATAGAAATGAATAATGGTTATTTTTTAACATTTTAACTTTAATTAATCATTGTTGTAGGCCTAGAGGGGCTCTTACATCCTCCAATTGTAAAAATGTGTATCCTATATCAGGGATGTACCGATACCAATGGGAAGATACCCAAAGCCCAGGTATCGCTATCGGGACTGAAGAAGTGGGATCGGTGCCTCCCTATAGCCTTTACACTGAATAATAAAATACGCTTTAACATTTCAGTAAACTAAACTGCGCGTCACTTCCTACGTACGTCTACAGTCCGACACTTATCCTCTGATTTTGCCGATCCTCAACAGCGTTGGCTCGTCTTGAGTTCCCTCTAGCTACAGCAGGTTTCCAAATCCACAAATAGAGGAAAAATCTCAGCGGAAAATGGAGAATTAAATAGTGCGTGGACAGATTTGTTTGCTTTCTGCGGCGAAAAATTAGCAAACAACAAAAAAAAAGTAATTGGAAGACATTTCCAGAACAAACACACTGGAAGCTCCTGCTGAGAAGAGCTTCACATCTCCTCAAGACGTCCCGCCTCTCGTTTGCACTTTAGTCCTCTCTGCATTAGACTTAATAAGCGGTATTACTTTCATTATGAGGATCAAATACGTTTTGCGGCAGATTTTTTTTAATTTAGTTTTTGGACAAAAATGTCTCTTTTGATAATAAAGGTTTCTGACCCCTGGACTAGATGAGTGAGGACTGTCCTCCGGTGCTCCTAACGGCATCTGCAAAATTTCACAGACCGGAGGAAAACAACCGATCAAACGGTCAAACTAGGCAGCGCTGATCAAATATGAATCAATATTCTGTTACTGTAATGCCTATTTCTCTCCTGAAATGTTGTCAGAAACATCTTGTAGTGTTCTGTTTAGCTGTAACTAGAGGAAGTTTGCTCCGGCTGGTGGGCAGTGCTTGGTATTTCCTCAACTGATCTCAACGTGTGATGGAATTTTCTATCTATTCCTCTCTCCTTGGTCGGAAGGTTTCTCAGAGAGTCTCTCGGGTTGACATTACTGGGTTGGATTCCTGCCTAGCGGGCGCCACTGTTATCTGTACATCTGTGTCTGCAGCAGGGGCCACACATAGAGCCGGTCGCTGGGGCCACACAGGGTCACAGAGATGCCAGAGGAATCTCGTCAAGTGAAAACACGATGAGGATAAAACACTGAGCACCATGAGGGAGAAAGGGAAGAGTGGTGAGGTCTTCAGGCAGAGAGAATGTGAAAGCTCCTTGATCAAGCTTCAATCTACTTTCTGTGTAAGACACAAACAGCTCCGAGGACCTCTGAGTTAACCTGAGGATCAGAACTTCCACAACAGCCGGGTCACTAACTTTGTCATTGGTCTTTTTTTTTTTTTTTTTACATAATTCAGGAATAAATACAAAAGAATAAATACTTTGGGAATATTTTTGTTGTAAAAAACCTTGATCGAACTGAAACAACAAGAAGCAGAAAAAGATGTGAACGCCAATTACGTAATTTATTGAGATGGATTGACACTGTGTCTCGTCTTTATCTCCCCCATTAGTCTCTGTTAAAGAAAGAGAGGAAGAAGAGAGAGGAACCGACTCAAGGGGACAGTAAAGGTCTCTGGGGAAAAAAAATAATGGTGGAATAGAGATCATGACTTATGTCTATATATCTGTGTGTGTGTGTGTGTGTGTGTGTGTGTGTGTGTGTGTGTGTGTGTGGTTTATATTTGTCACTAAGTGCTGTCTAAGAGGATAAAAGAGCCGCGTGCCCTTGATCCATATGCTGACTTGTATCACAGTTCTAATAATAATGAATACACATGGGCTCCTCTGGCCTCGACAATAATGGACGTAATCATACGAGCGGTTTGTGTGAAGGCGAGCTCGGTGTGGAGGTCTAATGGGTAAAAAGCGGGACGATCATTGTATTGTAAGAGAAAGACTATCAGTCAATGAAGTTGTTAAATGTTAAATGACTTAATGCACATCTCTGTGTGTGTGTGTGTGTGTGTGTGTGTGTTAATGCAGCTGTGAACAACAGATGGTGTTTTGTCAGAGTGTTCTCTCAACAACATCTGAATATTATATACCTAGCGTACATGCAAACACTTTTTTAATTGAAATTTTCCCATATTTGTTGCTCAGCCTTCTTTCTCTTCATCGCTCCCTGTCGGGGATAATCACTGTCGGGCTCTGAGTGATGTCTGATGTTGCCAATCGTTGCATCACGCAAAAAAAATAATATTTATTGACTTGAGACCGGTAGCAACCTTTATAACATTCATGCATAAGAAACCGAGACAGTGCCATGTGCAAACCCTGTCTATTGATTGATTTATGCGATATTGTGAGGTGAGTGGAGGGAGCATTTCACTAACAAGCATGACGATCCATCTCATTCGCTGCTAGTGATTCATTTATGATCCTCGGCCAGCAGCTAGCCCTGGATCCCCGTAGTCCCCATGGCTCTCTGCTCAGTGTACACAATACTCCTATCCTTCTATTACACGGCTTTGTTGAATATTCAATTCTGATTGGTCAGTCACGGCGTTCTACGGTCTGTAATTTCTCTATAACAGACTGTTGCTATGTATAACAGACCGTTGCTATGTATAACAGACTGTCGCTATGTATAACAGACCGTTGCTATGTATAACAGACCGTCGCTATGTATAACAGAACGTTGCTATGTATAACAGAACGTCGCTATGTATAACAGACCGTTACTATGTATAACAGAACGTCGCTATGTATAACAGAACGTCGCTATGTATAACGGACCGTTGCTATGTATAACGGACCGTCGCTATGTATAACAGACCGTCGCTATGTATAACAGACCGTTGCTATGTAAAGCAGAGCGTTGCTATGTAAAGCAGAGCGTTGCTATGTATAACAGACCGTTGCTATGTATAACAGACCGTTGCTATGTAAAGCAGAGCGTTGCTATGTAAAGCAGAGCGTTGCTATGTATAACAGACCGTTGCTATGTATAGCAGACCGTTGCTATGTATAGCAGACTGTTGCTATGTATACAGACTGTTGCTATGTATAACAGACCGTTGCTATGTATAACAGACTGTTGCTATGTATAACAGACCGTTGCTATGTATAACCGTTGCTATGTATAACAGACCGTTGCTATAAATAACAGACCGTTGCTATGTATAACAGACCGTTGCTATGTATATCCGACCGTTGCTATGTATAGCAGACTGTTGCTATGTATAACAGACCGTCGCTATGTATAACAGAGTGTTGCTATGTATAGCAGACCGTTGCTATGTATAACAGACCGTTGCTATGTATAACAGACCGTCGCTATGTATAACAGACCGTCGCTATGTATAACAGACCGTCGCTATGTATAACAGACTGTTGCTATGTATAACGGACCGTTGCTATGTATAACAGACCGTTGCTATGTATAACAGAGTGTTGCTATGTATAGCAGACCGTTGCTATGTATAACGGACCGTTGCTATGTATAACAGACCGTTGCTATGTATAACAGACTGTTGCTATGTATAGCAGACCGTTGCTATGTATAACGGACCGTTGCTATGTATAACAGACCGTTGCTATGTATAGCAGACCGTTGCTATGTATAGCAGACCGTTGCTATGTATAACAGACTGTTGCTATGTATAACCGTTGCTATGTATAACAGACTGTTGCTATGTATAACAGACTGTTGCTATGTATAACAGACCGTTGCTATGTATAACCGTTGCTATGTATAGCAGACCGTTGCTATGTATAACAGACCATTGCTATGTATAACAGAACGTCGCTATGTATAACAGACCGTTGCTATGTATAACAGACCGTTGCTATGTATAACAGACCGTCGCTATGCATAACAGACCGTTGCTATGGGCGCAGCTCTGATCTCGATCTCTGGCGGACTGTTTTTGTGTCAAAATATTGATTTCTTAAGAAAGTAGCCGTGTAATAAGCGGGATAATGTACAGCTAGCCGGTCATTATTGTGAAAGAAACCCCTTTCACAACAATGACCGGCTCGCTGTACGTTATCCCTTTCTTAACTTTGACAGTCTTATGTAAAATGATACAGATATTAAGGGCAACAACATAACGGTGCAAAAAGGCAGTCCACAGCTAAATATATTTTTTGGCAAGTTCCATCAGGAACAATCATTTCCAATTTTTATTAACATCATCCCCCCCCAATCCACCTCATCCTCTTGCTGCGACTAATTGTCTAATTAATAGACAGTGATAAATGATGGCGATGGGAATGTTCATACAGTTACTGTAGTGTCTGATAGAGATCTTTTGGCCTGCCGGCACAGATAGGAATCAGGAGCAGGAGGAGCGCTCAGTGATGGTAATCACTGATAATAGGAATGAATGGGGTCCCTGTGGCCCTGATACACATCGGCTGATAGAGACAGTGCTGTTTACTTTCTGTCAACACTCGGGCTGCTGATAAATGCTGCTGGGTCTTTGTGTGTGTTTAAAAAAAGAAAAAGAAAGACAGAGCGAGTGTGCGGTCGGGAGGGAGGATATGTGCATGGAGGGTGTGTTCCTATATAGAGTTTAAGAGGTCATGGTCGTTGCAGTGTTAGCAGGAGTGAGCGGGAGTATCGGAGCAACGGTGGCAACCTCCAGTAGAAAGGGCTCAACCTCTCTTCTCTTGCTCCTGGGTACCAGATCACACACAGTCTGTTGAGCTACAAAGCACGAACAGCAGCTCGTATAGACCCCGGCCGTGTCTTATGGAAATGAAAGAACAACAACTGTAGCATCATCAAAAAGAAACAAAGAGCCTCTGCTACCTGAGATTGGGTTAAAGTGCTGGGTGCCATTTAGGATGCAGCTACATCGCCTGCAATGCCACCACTGAGACTTCATTAAAACCTGCTCAGCGTAAACACATCCCGGTGGGTATCCCAACCAAACGAGCAACAGTAATGCCTCCAAGTTTTCAATAACTCCAGCTGTAGGTAAAAAACACACAACTGTGCACAAAAGCAGAGACACAATTAAATACCTATTTACATGTACAGTAGGTGCACTCTAGCTAGTTTCTCAAGATTACCAAACCTAGCTTCCGGATACTCTTTTTAATTCATCGATTCATTAATTGTATTGTATTAAATGTATTGAAAATACATACATATATTGAAAAGGAATTAGAAAACTATTTAACTACCTGAGTCAACATTTTGTTTAGGATCATTTGACAGTGGTGCAGTATTGTTGGATATATCTGTAACAGCTGTGTTCATGAATCTTTGGATTCAGATTTGCCAATTTTTCTTGGTAGATCTGTTCAATTGATTCAAGTGAGTGTTGAAGCCTCGAGTTTGGCATTTCGGCCGTCGCCATCTTGGTTTCTTGCAACCAGAACACGAGAGGGTGGAGCTAAGTACAATGAAATGCTAAAAAATACATTTTTAGGTGACCAAAATGTTACAGTTAATGTTCATGAACAGAAAACACACATTTACAACACCTGGTAGTGACTGGCAATCACAAGGTAGGCCCTAAAGCATCCCCTGCTTTATGGTCTATCTGACTCTAAATGGGACCATCATTTACTAAATGAACATCATGCTGTATTAAAGAAGACTTGAAACTAGAGATTGAGACCATAAACTCACGTTTAAAATTTTTACTGAGGTAATAAATCAAGAGAGAAGTAGACACAGCAGAAGTTTAAATTTGGACTTGTTTTTGCAACCAGAGGAGTCGCCCCCTGCGGGATGCAACTTTAAGGCGCTTCAACGTTGGCTTCACTTCTCAGACTTTTCTTTTTCAGCTCGAGTTAAGTCGCTTTTATAGTTGAACACAAGTCAAGCAGAGATTCTCTCTTCATTCAGAAAGCGAGCTTTCAGTCGGTGCATGCTAACTAATGAATGCTGAGGGGTTTTATTTATTCATTCTCCAGATGCGACCATCCCCTTCATGAATATGATTAAGTGCATATTGCGGTGCACATGTCCGTTAGGCCTGTCATGTGTATCACTGAGTAGACTACATGCTGGTCACCAGCTTGATAATGCATGAGCCACATTTATTTAAAAATCTTTCTCCCTCATCATTTTTTCAGCATCAAAGTTTGTGATGAGCTTCAGGGTTTATTTGCTTACTCAACTTTCTGCTCTCAAATCATCGAGACTGGCTGTATAGCTCTCCATAACCTGCATTACATGGGGCGAATAGAATTAGTTAACCCACTACAGATCTTACACTTACAGTAGTCAATATGTAGTGAATATAATCGTTTTCTCCTCAGACAATCACCTCTGAATGTGGCTGGATGTTCAATTTAAAGCCTGGCAGGGTGCTGATTGTATCTTATAACATGATTTAAAGTGTAGAAAAGAAGCAAGAAGCCAGTCAGTCAGTCAGTCAGTGAGGTCATTCCTCTGTTTTCCCAGCAGTCACGGCGTGCTTTTTCATGGCGCTGTGTGCTGCTACCTGCAGGTTTGATGAAATATTTAAGATACTCCTTTCACCTCACTCATCCTTGAAGCTTCAGCACAGGAAATCAAATATTGAAAGTCTGTGTTTTAATAAATAAGGTTAGCATGCTTCACACACATACAGTTACACACATTCAGCCATGCATGCAAAGATACAACAATACACACACACACCAGATAAAGACAGAATACAATGCTTTGAATACACACTTTTCTTCCTCAGTAGATTCCTCAGTAGGCTAATTCTTTGACTGTGGAGAATTTGATCAAGAAGAGGTCAACTTAAAGTCTTACACGGCCTCCGATTACATTTGTGGCGCAGCATGTTGCCTAGTTATCCCTTTCCTTCTAAGCACTTTACAAACACGGAGCCTGGGATTAGAACATCAGGAGGGACACAAATACTCGTCTTCTTCCTTTTGATATGTGCTGACGTGTGCACGTGTGCATTTACGCTGCATGTGGAAGTGTGTAAAAGATAGGGGAAACATTGTATTATGCATCATATGCAGCAGCATGGGATGTCACATGCACTCCGGGCACAAAGAAGCAGACATGTGTGACATGACTGTAACTGACACAGGGCGGTAAAGATAGGACACATATTCAGTTTTCCGGTGTAGTACACACGGCACGCAGTGATACGATGACTGCAGACATTTCAAGTCTAAACTGTTCTGCTTTCCCAGCACTTCAGCTCTCTTGTCTTTTTGCCAGTTCAGGGCTGTTGGACATTAAATAGCTTGTCCTCTAGATGAACCTCGCTTAAAATCTCATGACTTAGTTTAGTTACTTTGTGAGACATTTGTGCCTCGTATTTTAGTGCACTTTTTACCCTCAAATGTATCCGTTATTTCAGCCGACTAGACTGTTGTCAGGCTATTATTGTTGTCAGACGTTATCAGTCACTATAAGCTCCATAGATGTGGGTCAATAGGGGCCTACTACACCCACTAGTAGGTTTTATCATCTATTCACATGGTAGATCACCGAAAGAAGGAATAAAAGGACACGACAGCGACCTCTAGCGACCGTTGTAATTATTACAGGAGCAGAAGCGGAAGTCAGGCGCTGTAGTTTTATTGTCTAAACCTAAAGAAGTTGTAGTTTTGTCGTCTTAACCTAAAGAAGTTGTAGTTTTATTGCCTAAATTTAAAGAAGTTGTAGTTTTGTTGCCTAAACCTAAAGAAGTTGTAGTTTTGTTGCCTAAACCTAAAGAAGTTGTAGTTTTATTGCCTAAACCTAAAGGAGTTGTAGTTTTATTGCCTAAACCTAAAGAAGTTGTAGTTTTATTGCCTAAACCTAAAGAAGTTATAGTTTTGTTGCCTAAACCTAAGAAGTTGTAGTTTTGTTGTCTAAACCTAAGAAGTTGTAGTTTTGTTGTCTAAACCTAAAGAAGTTGTAGTTTTGTTGCCTAAACCTAAAGAAGTTGTAGTTTTGTTGCCTAAACCTAAGAAGTTGTAGTTTTGTTGCCTAAACCTAAAGAAGTTGTAGTTTTATTGCCTAAACCTAAAGAAGTTGTAGTTTTGTTGTCTAAACCTAAAGACCTTGTAGTTTTGTTGCCTAAACCTAAAGAAGTTGTAGTTTTATTGCCTAAACCTAAAGAAGTTGTAGTTTAGTTGCCTAAACCTAAAGAAGTTGTAGTTTTGTTGCCTAAACCTAAAGAAGTTGTAGTTTTGTTGCCTAAACCTAAAGAAGTTGTAGTTTTGTTGCCTAAACCTAAAGAAGTTGTAGTTTTATTGCCTAAACATGAGGAAGTTGTAGTTTTGTTGCCTAAACCTAAAGAAGTTGTAGTTTTATTGCCTAAACCTAAAGAAGTTGTAGTTTTATTGCCTAAACCTAAAGAAGTTGTAGTTTTATTGCGTAAACCTAAATAAATCTTTTTGTTTGCGTTCAAAACATAACGTTTCATTCAGCTTTACATATTGGAACGTGTTGCTTTTAAGTTTCACTTTTACAACATAGTAGGTATAGTAGGCCTTAATTCCCCCCAAATCTAAGGTGCTTATAGCGACTGATAACACCTATTTATTGGCCTGATAACAGTCGAATTGGGTGCCTGCAATCACAGACTGTATATAGGAAGTACACTTAGTCACCGTGACCACCCGTTGCTTTTTGGACTGCCGTTTTGAGGCCTTAAGTTTGTCTTTTTGGCTGTCCCCATCTTGTTTTTTTGCAACCAGAAGTGACACGAGAGAGTGGTGCTAAGTACAACCGAACATTGAAAAAGACGTTTTTAGACGACCAAAATGTTACAGTTAACGTTCACAAGGTAGCCGCGCCCTAAAACTGCTTAATGTTGTATTGAAAAAGACTTGAAACTGATGATTGAGACCATAAACTCATGTTTACAATGTTTACTGAGGTAATAAATCAAGAGAGAAGTAGACTCATTGTCTAATAGACTTCTATACTTTTAGCAACCAGAGGAGTCGCCCCCTGCTGGCTGTTAGAAAGAATGCAAGTTTAAGGCACTTCTGCACTGGCCTCACTTACCCACTGACTACAACCCACAGTATTTGTGTTTCCAGAGGATGTGTGCATCTTATATTATTAATACTTTCTGTCTGCTATTATTTTTTCATTCTATGCAAATGTGTGACTTCATACACGTTGTAATATTTGTATTCACATGGACAATTACTCACTCACAAATGTACCCACTGTATCTCATCCCTCCGTCACGCCCCCTCCTGTTTGTTGTCGTTAGTCTTAGCATCGTGTTATGTCGTAGTCTCTCAGTGATGTGATGCAATGTGATGCAACGCGTCCCGGTGACGTATCTGTTGTGTCAGCGTCCTGCGTAAAAACGTTCACCAATAAAAAATGTATGTCTGTGTGTGTTTGTGTACCGGTATTAATATTTCAGGACGTTAATAAACACTAAGATAGCTCCTGTAACTCATCTAATGCTTTTTCCTTCCCTCCTCTTCCTCACATCTCTCTCTCCATCTTCATGGATGTCAATCTTCTCACAGTGTCTGTCATGTGCTCTCGGCACAGATTCGAGTGTCACTCCGTCTGCCTCTCTTCTCTCTCCCAGTCGTTTGTCCGTGCTCGCTGCACCCCATCCTTTCTCTTTCTGTCTCTCCAGTCATCCGAGCCTTTCTCCCTCATTTTTCTCCATCTCTGCTCATCCCCCTCCGTTCACCTCTCCCTCTCCCTTTCCCCCCTCGCTCACCAGCCCCGTCTGCCCACTTTCTGTCCTCGTTTTCTCCACCTGATAACAAGCCGGGTAGTGCAATGCTACGCTCCGCTGGCTCCCCTCCCTGCTGCACACCAAGAATGTGAATGGTGTACGGCAGGAACCAGCAGGCACACACACACACACACACACACACACACACACACACACACACACAGACACACACACACACACACACACACACACACACACACACACACACACAGACACACAGACACACAGACACACACACACACACACACACACACACACACACACAATGTTTGATTTATCTATTTTCACCATGAGTCATCACCCTGGTGAGAGGCTACTACCCGCTATGAAGTAATGAAATTTAAGGCTGTCTTTCACTGGCTAGCTTCACTTTCGATAGGAGTGCTGAAGCAGCAAGACATGGATATGAATAATGCCATAATTCATGCCCACAACATTAATTTTTCTGGCTTGCGCAGCTCCGGAGCCCTATGAAATGTTTTTGCATAGATCAAGCCTGCTTCGTTGCCCTTGTGGTACTCTAATAAAGTTATGGTGAAATATATCTGCTTCATAAAGACGCAAGAGGAGTTTGACGGAACTTGACGTGCGGTATAGAGGCAAAAAGGAATTCTTTTTAATGCTTCTTAATAATCTGGATTACAATATTGGAGAAAAGTTTTCTTTGTATGAAGAATGTGGGTTTAATTTGCATAATACTATCTAAACTTTAGAGAAGGATTCAGACATAATTCATGAGTCAGGCTGGAAACTAATAAAAAAATAATAGTGTGTTTTTATTCTCCTTTAAAAAATGAAGTGGCGACACTTACAACACAACGAATACCAATGATTCATTAACCCTTAGAGACCCACATGGACCCATCCTTTATGGGGGGGTACTTAAGGGGGAGATAGCTGGTTAACAGTATATGTCACATAGAAGTGGTGTACATCTGGAAGCTGGGAAACAACTTGTGAAAGTGTATAAGGGCCTAGAACATGATGATATACTCTGATCATCCATAACATTCAGGCCACTGAGAGGTGAAGTGAATAACATGGATTATCTGGTTACCATGGCACCTGGCAGTGGGGGGGATATATTAGACAGCTGGTGAACATTTTGAACTTTGAACTTTGTGTTGGAAGCAGAAAAAATGGGCCAGCGTAAGGATGTGAGCGACTTTGACAACGAGGGCCAGATAGTGCTGTCTAGACGACCGGGTCAGAGCATCTCCAGACCTGCAGCTCTTGTGGGATGTTCCCGGTCTGCAGTGGTCAGGATCTACCAAAAGTGGTCCAAGG